>JAAEAF010004383.1:0-24831 GCA_011037195.1 Triatoma infestans
ATACCATCGCATTCTATCTTGTATTAAATGAATTTTAAATAAATTTCAAACAGCCATACTAGTTACAAGTACAAACCCTACATCAATTTCTCACAAGTTATAGATCCACTTACAGATTATAGGAACTATGGTCCAAAAAGTGCAAAATTAAATTAAACAGACAAGAATGCCAATAAGCCACGTTTAGTCTCCGCAGGGACTCCTGCCCCTCTCTCTTCTACAATAACAGTCCTCTTTCTTTGACAGACCTGGTGCGCTACTGTGGACTCTTCATTGACAAACTACTTACTTGGAACCCACATACAACACTTAAAAGACAAGGCAACGATGAAATGTGCCAAACTACTTTACAGGCATCGGGGAAGACGATCTAAATTACCAACGGAAACCAAAAGACTGATATATAATACCATTCCTAAAACTAGTGTAGACTTGGGGAATACGGACTAAAGCTGTGGCGTTCAGCCAAACGGCAAATATACAAACCATTCAGATATTCTAGTCTTGATGCTACTTGGACAGGTACTTGATGCTGCTTTCTCTGTCACAAACCTAACTCTCCGTAACGACCTCAACATCCGTTTCGTACAACAACCGGCCAAACTAAAATATCAAGTTTGAGCTTCCCGCGGCTTTTCGATTTTGAGATTTTCGGTTATCACGTGTACAGCCTGTCGCTAATTTTTTTTTTTTCATATTCAGAAGACCTGAAAACCTGTATTTCTGGTGAAAATCTGGTATGATCGGAATTCGTTCTCTTCCTCTAGGATTAAAGAGAAAGTAAACATTTTATTTAGTTAATTTGCATATCCGGTTGATGTATTTTGTCCGAAACCAAAAAATGTCAGATGCGTTGATGGTATCTAAACTAGAAATATCTAGTTAGAGCTTTTTGTGATTTGTGTTTTTCAGATATTTTTGTGAGAAGATTCATGTTAATATTTTTATGGAACATCAAAACGTGAATTTCCGGAGAAATTTCAATCCCGAAAATGTGACATAGTTGGAAAACTTTCTCTTGCTGCAACAATGCTGTTGACATCCGCACTTAACAATAGCAAAGTAAATAGTGTAAGTATCCGGTATAAATAGTTTATAAAGAAATAAAATTTTGATAGCAGATGTGCTACCTAGATTACAGTACGTGCTCCATGCCCCATGCTCCATACAACTTCAAAGGATCTTATTCCACCTCTTTCTTAGTTTAGAGAACAAATAGTGCTTTCAGAATGCTACCCGAGAATGGAGTTGATGAGGAGAGAAATTAGGGTTGAATAATTAGACGAGATTTGAAGACACTGTTATAATATGGCTATAAGCTTACACTGACTGCACTGGACTGTAATGATATTATAGAATAAAGGGTTAGAGTAGAGTTATGACACGATGTGATGTATATGCTTGAGTCTGATAGATTGATCCATGTCCCGATCTGTTACTGGCTTATATACAGGTTCCCCACTCTAGCCTGCTTAAGTGAGAGAGCACCAAAGAGAGTTTGTTTTCTCTCGGTCGGGCTTGTGTGTTTTCTCTCTTGCCGTTGCCGTTACACCGGCCATCGGAAAAAATAATAGCATTGAGTTTCTTTGATCTTCATCTTCCACAAAGAAACACATGGTTATCTTCCAAAGATAATCGATAAAGCAAATCTACGCTTGCTATCAAAGCTGTCAAAGTTCCTGACCCAATAATATACTTGTCGATATTTCGAGCCTTGATCATCCAAAACCATTTATACATATTAAGAAAAAGAGCTTAAATTTTGCGTAAGATAATCGCTGGCCACTGTTTTGTAAATTAATTTATTCTTGATCAAATTCATTTAATATTGTGTGTGAGACATTCGTCAATTGCCAGTTATATAGTTATGTGGTGCGATGAAAGATGTCATGGAGAAACTGATAGTTTAAAGTAATGATCAAAATTTTCCATTTGAGTGATATTGCTTAAGTATAATTACTAGTTAAAATTGAATTACGTATAAAAAGGGAACTCATTCATTTAATAAACAAAATTTAAATCGAATTATCTTAGTTTAATTGAAAATGTTCAATTAATTAAATGATTAAATTGAGAACGTGATTGAATTTATTTAAAGTTATTAAATTGTAATACTGATTGCTAAACAATGATGTAAATAATAATTGTGGTTAAAAGTAATTAAATGACTTTTAACGATTTTATTAATTATTTTTATGACAACTCTTCACGATCCTCTCTAAACGAAAAAATAAAATTTTAAATACACAGAGATAAAATTATTTAAAAAAAAAAAAAAAAACAAGAATAAAACCATAAAAGGTTATTTTTTTTAGTGCAACAACTACGACGAATGATTAAATAATAAAAATAAATGGAATTCCCCAAGGGTTAGGAGGATAAATTCCGTTCCAGATAAATTGGGAATTTACTACTGGTGCTGTGAAATAATTTTATATATATATATATATCACTTTCTCTTACCCTAATTAATACAATTTAATCAAGAGATTTTCCGTATATTTAGTAGGGCTGGCCATAAAAATGGTGGTGGGGATTTTACTTCTACACCTAAACGGTCTTATGTGGGGCGATCAAAATTAGAAAGCTTGTGCAAAGTTAATTTTTAAATAGCTGACAGACCTCCAACTTTTTTTTTAGAAAAATGTTTCAGATAAAAGTGAACAGTTTTTGAGAAATCCCCCCCCCCCCTAAATCAAAAATCTATTCTGTAAAAATACATTTCCGGTTAACAGATTTTATTAAAAACTACTGCACAAATTTTGATCAAAAACTTTATTGCAAGCGTATTATTCTGCCAACACCCAAACGAAATATCAAGTTTCACGAATTCCCATTTTAAATGTATGCATTTCTAAAAAAAAAAAAATTACTATTTCCAAACTCAAGGGACATCAAGCAGTATATATTTTCGGGCAAAAATTTAATATCGAAAACATTTGCTGCGATTTCATTTTTAGAAAATTATTAGACATTCAGATAAACAAAAAAAAAATCCATTGCCAAAATAATATAAATATTTATAAATTAAATCATAGCAATACAGTGACTTTTTTAGAATTATTTATTATATAGGTATTAATTCATAACAATATTTAATATATAAATTC
Source organism: Triatoma infestans (assembly GCA_011037195.1). NCBI lineage: Eukaryota > Metazoa > Arthropoda > Insecta > Hemiptera > Reduviidae > Triatoma > Triatoma infestans. The sequence goes on from JAAEAF010004383.1 coordinate 3,111, forward strand.
GTTATTGCTTGTTTGTAAAAGCTGTTATCCAAGTGAGATAAATCTGTATGACCTATGACATAGTAAAGTTGTAAAAGGGTATGTCAGTTCCCGTATATTTCCCTGGGGATAGTAATGCCTTCAATTTTGGCGCGTTCACCTGTACTTCTAGTAAATTTTTTTTCTGTTCAATGTGGAAAAATATTTATTTGATAACTTATATTGACTAACACATCAATTCACCATGGAAATCGTGGGAAAAAAAGAAGAAGAAAATTGTCTGCCACTGGGATATGCAAATGTATATTTCATCCAGTATTTAATCCGTCGTAGTATGCACATTAATATTGTTCCTGACCGGTTTCGGATATTCATCCATCGTCAGAGCAAATTCACCAAGTTCGTGTAGAGAGTTCATTTCAACGAACTTGGTGAATTTGCTCTGACGATGGATGAATATCCGAAACCGGTCGGGAACAAAACCAATATGCATGCTACAACGGATAAAATAGCGGATGTTATCCAGCATTGCGGACCCAGCCACATTTTCAACGAATATTTTCATGTTACACGTTACACGTCCTGTCATTATTATTTTTTTTTTTTTAATTTAAGGCGCTTCAACATCTATGGCCATTATCGCCCAGAGCCTTCTTAGTGCACTGCCGGCCTCCGGGCAGTGTTCTCTCGCTACAGGCAACACTGTCCATCACCGAACAGTGAGCTGTAGAAGCTCTTAGGAATCCTGTCATTATTATTATTGTTTTTTGTTTGTTAATAACAAAATATGGTTTATAATTGTAAATAAAACTTTTAGATTGCGCTTCAAGTTTGTTTCATTTCCAAGGACATTGCCTGCGTCCCTTTATGTTGGATATTCATTTAGTGGGATTATGAAATCCACTTAGAAAATAGTCCAAAGAGCAGCTAGAGAAAGTAGTGTACATACTCAGTAATAACAGTTTACATAAGAGTATCAGCCATACTAATCAATTAAATAGAGTAAGATGATACTTATCTTCTTGATAAAAGTTCAAGAAGTCTATGGTAGATATCGCAGTGCAAAATGCGCAATATATTATAAATTACTTTAAAAAAATAAATAAATAAATAAAAAATCTCTTCAGAAAAATTCATACGACCTTCACTTATCGCTATTTACGTAACAATTTATATAGTTATTACCTAGTTATTAATTCTGAAAATTTATATATATGCATTCGAAATGTAATATGTAATTCGTACTTCCGGTAAATCGATAATTTTTTCTTTTTTCCAAACTCGGAGAATTTTGACCATGTATTAAATACTGATTACATTATATAGACAATAGAAATGTGGGAAGCCTAACGTTTCCCCTCCTTTGCAGAACACGCTTTTTTAAATAAATTTTCCCGGTATATTTTCAAACTATAGTTGCAGCTATTTTTTTGATGATTAATTTAAAAATTAACAATATGATTGAAAAGCGTTGAAGCTGTAACAATTAAAACAATAAAACGTTACTTTTGCTAGACCAAAAATTAAAAATATCAAGTTTTAGTTTTGCTGAAATCATAATACCTACGACTTCTTTCGGGAACAGCAGAATGCAGAACATTTATATTTCCTGTGAAAACTTAAATTTCCAAAAAAAAAAAAAAAAAAAAATTGGACAAAATTTCTGTTTCCGGTATATAAATTCGTCACATAACCATCTATAACTGATATCAATGCATCTTTATCAAATGTTTTTTTTATTTTTCAGTTTTTAGTGATTTTCTCGGAAAACGGCTTCACCAATTTTCTTGTGATTAAGAAAAAAAAAAAGAATTGTCTAGAAAGAGTCTGATTTGGGTTATGGTCTGAATTATGTTTACATTTAAACTGCATAACCACTATTGTAGGCATATTACTCTATGGCATATACTCTATAATGTTGTCAATGTTCAGATATCAACAGTAAAAGTCAAAATGTATATTATGTTAATAAAGATTCCCGACCGATCTAATAACAACTAAAGGAGATTTCGTGGAGCGGTCAATAAAATGTACACTTTTTTTTACATCTTTTCCAACGTTTCAACAAATGTATTGTCTTCTTCAGGGTTAAAATTAAAAAAAAATGTTAATCGGTGTTAGATATAATTTCCATAAAACAAACTAAACAACAAATTATGTACTAAACAGAGAGAGTTGCTAACTATCATAGCATCATAGACAATAAATTTGTCGGAACGTTAGAAAAGATTTTAAAAAAAGTGTACATTTTATTGACCGCTCCTCGAGATCTCCTTTAGTTGTTCAAAATGTATAATTTACGATTTCCTAGATTACTTCCTCTTACTGCTATAAGAGAAAGTATTTTCATAATGGCTACTAAAGAAAGTCGTGTAATATTTCTTTTTACTTCCTGTTACCCCTAGTAAGAGGAAGTAATGTAATCGTGTCAAATTTTCGATATCGACTTTTCACCGGATATATCCGTTTTGAGGTCCCCTGAGTCCAAAAAAGTGTTTTTTAGCAAATGGTCTGTGTGTGCATATATATATATAAGTGAACAGCATAGCTCAAAAATGAAAAATCTTAGAAAGTTGAAACTTGATATTCCGTTTAGGTATCACCATGGCATCTGGGTCATCTGTCAAAATTCCTCAACTTGTACCACTTTACTTGTTGTTTTTTTTTACGTTTTCGCGTTTTGCTCAAAAATGGCTCCGACGATTTTTTTTAAACTCGCTGTATGAACTAGACATACAAGGGGAGCTACAACTTTTATTTGAAATGTTTCTCTGGGAAAATTGATTGAAGGACAGTTATGCGGGGGGGACGGTTAGCTTTTCATCTAAAGTGCTCTTTCAGTTTATCAAACAATTGTATCACCTAAATAATGTTAATTAGAATTGAATATGTTGTTGAAATTCCAAGTTTAAAAAAAAATCGGATAACCGGAAGTGCTTTTACATTACCACTTAAGTAAATGATTTTTTTCAGTTTTCGCGATTTTCTCAAAAATGTCTCCGACGATTTCCTTGAAACATCGTATATAAACTAAACATACAAAGATCTACAACTTTTATTTAAATCATTTCTCTGGAAAAATTCATTTAAGATCAGTTATGGGGGGGGTTATGTTTTTCTCGAAAGTGCTATCATACTTGATTATACAATTCTATCATCCAAACAAAATTAATTAGAAATAAATAGATCGCCAAAAATTCGGAGTTTCAAGAAAATTAGTAAACCCAAAGTGCGCTTTTACTGGACAGTTTTTTCAGTTTTCGACGAATTTTATTAAATTTGGTACGTACAAAACTATAAAATTTGTCAATTATAATTTTGAGAACTGGAGTAAGAGAAAATTGTGCGAGGGTTTCACACCAGATTTTTTTAATTAAAGAAAACTAGTGGATTTTCTTAGAGTTAGGAATCTCAGGCTTCAAATGATTTTATTTACTAAATAATTAAACACCAGAATTATATTTAAATAAATATATTTATTATTTCTTTTGTTTATTTACAACAAAAACAAAAAAAACATGTAACAATACTTTTCTTCAACCATTCGTTGGCCTGCATACACATTTAGTGCCATCACATTGCCCAGTTTGTCCTTTAAGTAAACAGTGTCTAATACACGATCCATGATCAACACGTTGATAGGAGAAGAGAGGTTTTATACACACTGGTATCAGATCTCGTCTGTAGCGCATTGTCTCGTATTGTTCTGCTATTTCTGCAATCAATAATAATGAAAATTAAGAATATTTTATTAATTTTTGACACAAATCTGAACATTATGTAATATTATTTATTGGAAAATATATAGATATTAAAAATTAAATTTGTTCTGAATGATAAGAGCCATTAAAACAGCTGAACTTAAAATTATTAAAAATAAAATTTTTACAAAAAAAATAGTATTTTAATTAAATGTTTTAGTTCCCCTAACTGCCACTAGATTCTGGAATCGTAAATTTTACTGAAGAACATTATAGAAGTATTGCAAACCTCTCCGAATTTCCTAATGCCCTCATAAAATAAATTTTATCAGGGAAAAAGAAATGGTTCAAATTAAATTATATATGTAAAAAGGTACACACTAAAAAACTCAATCAGTAAAGCTTCACGTTGCGGTTAATCGATTTTCTCGAAACCATCTATTTCTTAACATATTTAATTCTTTTCTGTATTAAATAGTCAGTAGATATGAACGATATTTTGGAAATAATACTTTATAAGAGAAACTTCCGGTTGACTGGTTTTAACCGAAAACTTCTGATTGGATTCCCAGATAACATCCAAATGAAGTACATCTTTGCCAATTTAAGTAAATCGCCAATTTTTCGATTTTATAATTCTTTAATCACACATAGATAGTCAGATTTGCTAAAATAATAATAATAATAATAAAATCTGTGGCGCAACAGGCCCATAAAGGCCTTGGGAAGACCGCGGTCCCCTCGCCGATTTAGTTCCGGCCTTCGCCACCAACTTGCAGCTTCCTACTTTTTCCTCAGGATGCTGGGTCCAACACCGACTTTACCCTCACGGGAATCGAACTCTGAATTCTCGCACCTAAACCGAGTGCACTAGTCTCTAGACCAACGCCTGAGGACTTTCGTAAATTTGACATGACCATAATATTTACAGTTTAAATTTCAAAGTTTAGTTATTTATTAATTAAAAAATTAATCAAGAAAATCATGGTAATTTTTTATGAATAAATGAGTGGAAAGCTGATTGATAAAAAAAAACTATTCATAAAGAGAATAGAGATGAATGATTTCTGACCTAAACGAAATTGCATCGGATTAATCCGTTTTGGGCACCAGTCCGGGTGTAATATGAAATTGAATATTTTTCTTTATATTACGTTTATATTTGCAATAAGAGCGAGATATACAAATTGTTACAAAAATAAAATAAAAAACTCTTACCATCTTCAGGTTGCAGATAATCTTGTACAGTATTGCTGTAGGCCACGGCAAACATTCCGATCAAGAAACACAAAAGAGTTAGTTTCATGTTTGAAAAATAATGGAAGTTATAGTTCTGTGTAGAAGAAACTAGGTAGATTGTCCGTTGCAGCTATTTGACGAGAGTCTTGCAATGTGTTTGTACATAAACTATTCGATGTTCAGATATTTATATATATTCCAGCCAGATCCATATCATCACAAAATTGGGAGAATTAATTAATTGATTACTGAGAATTAATAATTTTTTTTTTTTACTTCAACTGAGCAAATTATCAATTAGTGAAATACATAACAGGCGAAAAAATCTATCCTCTGTGAATTACACTGTTTGAAATTGTAGGAAACAAAAATAAATCTACATTATGCAATTGTAATAATATGCGTAAATTAATGATTCTTTAATTGATAATTTATTTTTATCTATAATTGAGAGATTTTAAATAATCTATGAATGACGACCAGTGTAGTAATGTAATTTTTGGCCAGATATAAGCTTGTCTGGATTGGCTTAAGAAAAAATTTTTTTTTGTATGTCTCCTTTTTATGATTAATCATTTGGCAGTTGAAAAATCGTAAATAAAATTTCTAGGTTGAACTTTTTGTGAGCTTTATTTCAAAGGGATTGCCGGTAAAGCGTATCTGTTGCATGCAGTACTTGGGCAGTAGCGACCCCACAGTCTATGCTCTTCGTCAGAACAGTACATAAAACACTTAAATTACATACACTCTACCCCTTAGTGCAGTGGTTCTTAACCTTTATGAAGTCAGGGAGCACTTTTGATTATATGAAAAATTTGCGGAGCACCAAAATCATAGGGTCAGTAAATAAACAAAGACTTACAAACATAACTTACAAATTACAAATTCAACAGGTTAAATAGCATTAAAAAATATAAATAGAAACAAACACATTAAAAACTATAACTCAAAATGCACGAGTTTTAATTCAGGCGAAATTAATTAATGTGATGATATCTGAGATTGTTGACTTTTGCAGATTTCAACGATATTTGGTCTAATATTTGATAGAGCTACTACTCTCGAATCTTAGTCTAAATTGATAAGTCTTTCGCGTTTCTTAGTTTTTTTATTGTTTATTGTTGAGAAACCAAGCTGACACAAGTATGAAGTTGAAAACTGTAACAAGATTTTCAGTGCCTTTTTTGAGATAGCTGGATATTCGTCTTGGACGAAAATCCAAAATTCCTCCTGAGTTACTTCAGAGAATTTTATTTTTAGATTACGATCCGTTGACAAGGTAATTAATTGTTCTTCTTCTTGGTATGAAAATTCACAACCCGATATACCAATCGTGGCAAACGGATTTCGTATCCAGCCATAATTTTCTATATTTAGGGAAGGAAAGTAAAATTCAATCATTTCTTCCAATACAGTTAAATGTTCTACAATAATAGACTTAATGTCCTCAGCAGTGTTTTCATTTAGTGACGGAAATGTATCTATTTTACTTTTTTCTAATATGCCATTTTTTCCAAAGAGTAATTTTTTTACGAAAGGTTGTCAATTTGTCAGTGGACGTCAAAAAAATTTCTTTTTTCCCTTGAATACTTGAATTCACGCTGTTTATGTAGTCAAAAATATTGGCTAAATATGCCATTTTAGTATACCACATATCATTATGAAGTAGTCATATCACTGTACAAAATCATTCCTGCCTTCATTTTGAAAAAAGGTAAACAATTCATTCTTATGTTCTAAGAATCAACATAACGCTTTCCCTTTGGATAACCACCTCACTTCAGTGGGTAAAACCAAACATTCGAACTTTGCTTCCTTGGATATGGAAAGTTTTTTAAAAACACGTATTTTTAAAGGCCTCGTTTTTATATAGATAGTTTACCATGTTTACTACTACAGCTTTTAACACTACTGGTAATGTTTTTGGAACTAGAGATTCTCTGTGCAGAAAACAATAAGTAGATATTCGAGTTTTTTTCTTGGCAAGGGTCACAAATCCTTTAATTGAGCCTGTTGATGGAGCCCCATCTGTACACATTCCTACACAATATCCCATGATATGTTAAATTGTTCTAAATATGACGAAATAGAATTAAAGATATCTTGGCCCGTCGAACGATCGGTAAGTTCCTTGCAGCACAGAAATTGATTTACTATTTTTTTCATCAATAAAACGTACGAATCCTAGTATGTGGGTTTTGCCCACTAATGTCAGTGGACTCGTCAATTCGCAAAGCAAAATATCGTTTGGAAAGTTTATCAGCAACTGTTTTTTCAATATCATACATGTTTTTGATTCTATTTTTTATTGTGTCATTCGATCGTGGGATTTTCATTATTTCCTTTCACCAAACATAATTTTAACTATTTCGCAACATACAGGTAAAATTAAAGATTCTGCTATAGTATGAGGTTTTAATTGAACAGCAATCAATTCAGCAACCCTATATGAGGCCAGTTGTGCCATTTTGGAAATTTTTGCAGTTTTTTCAAACATCTTAACTTTAGCTTGCACATCCAACAAACGTTTGAAATAATCTTTGCGTTTTGTAGCAAGATTGGCGTGCATCATAGTAAAGTGGCGTTTCAACACTTGTAGGAACCATTGCGCTATTGGACAATTTTTCTCCACGTACAATACATTGTGGAATGCGATATTCTTCCTCGTTGTTATATGTGAAACCGAAATTCAAATATTCGTCAGAATAATAACGATTAATTTTTCTCACTTTACTTCGTATAACTTTGTCTTCTGAATGAGACATAATAGGTGCAACCATATCATTATTGCTACTTACACTTGTATTCGCTCCACTATCAACATTCTGCTCTGAATCTTGTTTTCGTTTAATAACAAATTTATCCATTATGGGGGTATCATGATGTTTACAAATTCTAAAACACGCTAAATTGTTTGGAAATGATAAAAACTATTGTAATTAATTAATAAAAAAAGTGATTCATTAATAAAAAATGTCTCGTCAGATATTTATGAAAGATATCTGAGTTAAAAATAGTACTAATTAATAATAAACAACACACAATCAAACTAAAAACATATTAATGATTACTAAATCAGGGAGTCTTACAGAGATACTTAAAAAATACCACAATTAACTTATGACACTGGCAGGTTGCTATGAGGTTACAAAATTTAATAGCACACTACAATATGAAGTGTCGCGAATTTTCGGGGAATTACGACTTTTAAAAAGAGAACGAGTGAAAGAAAAGGTATGTATTAACAAAGAATGACAACACTGCCAGAACAAAAAAGCGTACACTTCGGCCATTTTTGTATGTTTTCGAACTTTATCGCATTTTCTCATTGTGAGTATAATAGAACTATAAAGTACACTAGTACTTGACGGGGCACTTGGAGCATGCTCGCGGAGCACTGGTTAAGAACCACTGCCTTAGAGACAAGGGCATACACAGTACACAAACTAGGGTCTCCGCCCCTAGTTAACTGGCGCAAGCCATGGGAGAAGGAAGTGATTAGCTCAGTGGTAGTGCGCTGTACTACCAACGCGGAGGTCTGGGTTCGAATCCAGCATGCCTCCCTTAGATTTTCTTTTTCTAGGAGCCTCTACAGTTCACCGTCCGGAAGTGGGTAGTGTTGTCTGTACCTAGAAGACATTGCTCGGAGATCGGCAGTACACTGAGAAGGCTCCGGGGTATATCTTTCAGGTCACAGCGCAATAATCCCCTATAAAAAAAAAAATTAAAGGGATCCTCACTTGGCCTTCTTTAAGTTAATTCCCGTCAATGGAATTACTCAATCTACGTGAAAAAATGTCTATAAAAGTAATCGACTAATTCAATAATACCATCGCGGACAAATATCTTCTGTAAGGGGAAGAGAAATGTTTCAAGTTTTTTTCTCTTTTTTACGGGCTTCGTGTTTGCTTAGAAGATTTGATAGCGTGGGATGACACATGAACCGAAAGAGACATATGGCATTTTCGAATATGTGCAAAAGGTTGTTATAAATTGATAATAATAAATAAAAAAAACTGGGTCGAAATGCTCACTTCCTCTACAGCAATTTGCATAGTTTTTATTTATTTATTCTGTTATTACCGGAAATTAACGGAAATTTTAGGAAACTAAACGTTTTAAGAAGAAGTTTTACAATTCTGTGTAAGTTTTTCGAAATTGATTCTTTTATTAGGAATTCTGTTTTATATCTTCTCATCACCGAAAAGTGGTTTGGTTTTTTAGTTGTGTGTAAAAACATAATAGTATCGATGCATTTTCCTGTTCTTTTTTTTTTACGATTTTCTCGAAGATAACTTCATTGATGTTTACTTTCTCTTCTGCGTGCAAAGGGAAGTATTGCAGTTGTGTCATATTTTCCTTATTGACTTATTTCCAGAAATATACGTTTTCCCCGATCCCAAGAAACGTGATATTCAGAAATTGGTCTGTATGTGAATGGTATGTACGTGGATGTAGTGAGCATAACTCAAAAATGCAACAACCGCAGCATGTTATTTGTTTAGTTTAGTTCTTGGTATTTCATTAAGGTGATACTAGGGAACGCGACAATAAGCTTTTAGTCAAAATCACTTGGCCGGATTTATCACCTTACTGAACATATTTTTCATTTTTACACATATATACATTTTCACCTATACGTGAAATTTATACGAGGTATAGTACCCTACAAATTAATAATAAAGCGTATATAAAAACTATTTAATGGGAGTAATGAGAAAGTCGTGGTAAATAAAGATTTTGTCTCTCTTTTTTAATTAAATATTATCTAATTATTAATGATCCAATTAGTTTTTCACAATAATATAGATGTTCCTTAATTAGTTCCTTAATTAGCAAGAAAGATATTTACGTCATATGAATGAAAATGCAAAAACTAATCTTATAACAAAAAAACTACAAAAAAACTTTTATCAATTAATATGTAGATTACATTCAATGTTAACCCGAATAACCTGTTTACAAAACTCACTTGAGGAAATGGGAATAATATTAATATGAATCATAGAAAAATTGAGAGGGATTTAATATAAGATCAAGACAGAGTTCTGTCCGAACACAATTGGTCAACTTGTCCCAATAGCAATTCGTCTCTATCCAGTTAACATCATGAAGTGTAGTGCACTATCTTTGGTTACTTTGTTCTTAGTGGCCGCCCTAGTTTATACATATCCAGCTGACTTGGTCCATCAACAATTACGTAATATAGCTTTATGAATTATTATATTCTTTGTTCGTGAAATCACTTGAATCGGAGTAATGTTTTTTCTTATTTTCTTCAAGGATCCCAAAAATTAGTTGAAGACTTATGGGAACTACCAACTGAAGAACATGTAGTTCGTCTGAAGAGACAAAATCTCTGTTTCCATGGACAATGCAACCTTGAATGTCTACAAAAAGGATACCGTGGTGGCTATTGCGCTGGAGCTTACTGTACATGTAACTAGTAAACTGGTTATGTAATTATCACCACTTAAAGTAGAAGATTTCAGAAAACTTATCACAAATAATATTGTATTTCTTATATCTATTTGATAAAAAAATTAAATATTTATTTAATTTAAAATGAGTGATGTTAACAAGTATAAAATGTTTTCAATAAATATAAATATTCAAATTAATTGTTGAGATTTTGAGGAGTTTAGAAAATATGTATTTTTATGATGGTACCTGTTTATGGGATCTGTTGGAGGTTTCGATCTAATTGGGTTAATCCTAGGAGGAACTTTAGTAATTTTGTTCTCATAGTATTCTATTATTTTGTCGATACAACCCTCAGAGATTTCCTTTGCACATAATGCACAAAACCTTATTTTAAATAATTTTATCAAAAGATTATTAAAAATCTTTTCCCAGAAAATTCCTTTTTATCTGTAGAGGGGATTCTGCCGTAGCAAGACTTTCCTCTCTAATTATTTCACACGCCTATCGGAAGTTTCAGGAAACTAAACGTGTCATTAGAGGATGTTTTACAAATGCTTGTCACTTTTTCGAAATCGAGCTTTTTATTTGGAATTCCAGTATTGAATCTTCTCATCACGGTAAATTCCTGTTTGGTATTTAGTTGTATGTAAAAAGAAAAAAGAAACGCATACAGTTCATTTATTTACGATGGTCAACCAGAATATTACTTATTTGGCTGAATTAAATTTCCATTTTTTTTTCGTGATTTTCTTAATTATAACTCCAACAATGTTTGCTTTTTAATATTGCAATCTTGTTAAAAGTTTTAAAACGGAAGTAATTTTTTCGTGGTATTCCGTTTAGGTGCTACCAGAGAACGTGACAATTAGCATTTAGTTATATTTTTGAAGCTTGATCAAAGTGCTGCATCTAATCTACAATGTAATCGTCTCATTTATATATCAGCGATTACAACCAAAGTAATTTGCTGCTGGCTAACTTACTTCTTTTTGCTGTTGTTAGGCGAAGTATTTATGAATGTTGTTCGCTGCATTTATAGAAAGTCCTGTTCAGTATTTCATACTTGTTATGAAAAGCTGGTTGCTATCCTGATAGGTAATTTTTAATTCTCGTGATAATAAAACACCAGAATAATGTCTTAAATAAATATATTTACAAAATTTGCACTTAAGTGTGGTTTATTTACAGCAAATAAAAACAGTTACAATATTTTCCTTAACCATTAACTGGCCAGCAAAAACATTCTGTGCCTTCACATTGTCCAGCTTGTCCTTTAAGTAAACAGTGCATAATACACGATCTATGATCAACACGTTGATAAGAGAAGAAAGGTTTTATACACAATGGTGTCAGACCGCGTCTGTAGCGCATTGCCTCGTATTGTTCTGCTATTTCTGCAATCAATAATAATGAAAATTAAGAATATTTTATTAATTTTTGTCACAAATCTGAACATGTAATATCTTTTAGTTTAATGGAAAATATATATATATATTAAGAATTAAATTAATAATGTAAAGTGGACAGTTTTACTAAATGTATTAGTTTGTTTTAACCTCCCACTAGATGCTAAAATCGTAAATTTTACTGAGGGCGATTATTATAGTGGGATTTTGTAATGGTCTCAGGATTTCTAGTTCCCTCTCTTAAAATCAAAAACTTAATCTGTACCGCTTCCGCTTCTGATTAATTAATTTTCTCAAAACTAGGCATTTTGTAATATATTTAATTCTTTACTTTATTAAATAGTCAATTGAATTGAATAATATTTTGGAAATGTTTTTTTTTCTTGTAGGGAAACCGGTTACTTCCTATCGGTCCATAGATTTTAACCGAAAACTTCGATTCGGTTTACCAGCTAACATCTACTTCCTGCAATTTTTTGATTATTTTTTTGAGGGGGGCTAAAATAATAATATTTAAAACTCTTATTATCGTTAATACATTTACCTTTTATTTATCATTTATTTCCGATTAAAATTAACCCCTCTCCAAAATTTGTCATGATCGTATTATTTTCTGTTTAAATATCTTGAAATTTGATTACTTATTAATTAAAAGATAATTGAGAAAAAATCGTGGTAAATTTTTATGGAAAAATGCTGGAAAGCTGATGCACAAAAAACTATTTAATTAAGAGAATAGTTACATTTATAGAAATGAATGATTTCTAACAGAAAGAAAATCACATCGGATCGACCCGTTTTGGGCACCAGTATAAACACAATATGAAATTGAATCTTTTGAGTTATGCTATGTTCATACGTGCAGTAAGAGCGAGTAAAAAAAATTAAATAAAAAAAACTGTTTGAAATAGACATACCATCTTCAGGTTGCAGATAATCTTGTACAGGAGTGCTGTAGGCAACGGCAAGCATTCCGATCAAGAAACACAGAAGAGTTAATTTCATGGTTGCAAAGTAATGGAAGTGATAGATCTGTGAAGAAGAAACTAGGTAGTTTGTTCGTTGCAGATCTTTGACGAGAGTCTTGCTATCTGTTTGTATATAAACTATTCGATGTTCAGATATTTATATATATTACAGCCAGATCTATATCATCACATAGTTGGGAGTACTAATTGATTACTAGGAATTAATTAATATCTAAATTCATTACCTGATCTGAATAAACATAAGTTAGTGAAATACATAACGGGAAAAATCTATCCTCGGTGTATTACACTGTCATAAATTGTAGAAAATTAAAACTAAAACTAAATTATGCAATTAAAATTATAGATTATATTTATCTACAATAATCAGTGGTAAATTATCACAATGCAATGTATTTATCTAGTTAAATAATAATAAATTATACTACAGCTCAACTAGAATATAATATACAATTTTGCGATGTATGTACTTGTGTAATTGTCTTGATAGACGAGTTTTGTGTTAGGAGTTTTCTTTTAATTAGTGATTGGTAAGTGAAAAATCTGGTGTTAAACACTCACACAACTTCCTCTTACTCCAGTTTTCAAAGTTGTAATTGACTAATTTTAGAGTTTGTTTACGAAATTTGATGAAATTTGTTGGAGTTCGTCAAAAACTGAAAACAATGTTCAGTAAACGCGCACTTTCGAATTACTAATTTTTCTGGAAATTTGGAATTTTGGCCATCTATTTATTTCTAATTAATTTTTTTTTGAATCGTAGAAATGTATAATCAACTGTGATACCACTTTTGAGAAAAATATAACCACACCCCTCCCCCAAAAGCCCACATAAATGACTTCACCAGGAGAAATGTTTCAAATAAAAGTTGTAGCTCTTTATATGTGTAGTTCACGTTCCCAATTTAAAGTAAATCTTTGGAACCGTTTTCGAGAAAATACCAAGAACTAATAAATACATTTCAGTAAAAACGCACTTCCGGTCATCCGATTTTTTCCAAACTCGGAATTTCAACAACACATTTAATTTTAATTAATATTATTTAGATGATAGTTTCTATAATAAACTGAAATAACACCTTAGGCGAAAACCTAACCCCACCTCTCTCCCAAAAATGCCCTTAAATACATTTTGCCGGAGAAATATTTCAAATAAAAGTTGTAGCTCTTTGCATGTGTAGTTGATATACCATGTTTAATGAAAATCTTCGGATCCATTTTTGAGAAAATTGGAAAAAAGCAAAAAAACTAACTAGTAAAGTGGTACTTCTGGTTGAGGAATGTTGGAAGATAACGTACTGCCAGATCCAATGGTGATACCTAAACGGAACATCAGGTTTCAACTTTCTACGATTTTTTTGTTTTTGAACTATTTTTTGTTCACATACATACATACACACACACACACACACACACACACACACACACAATTTTACTAACTTTTTTGGACTCAGGGGACCTCAAAACGGATATTTCCGGCAATAACTCGATATCGAAAATTTGACACGATTACAATACTTTCTCTTACTAGGAGAGAGAGTAAAAATTATGTTGACTATGTGTTGCCAACGTTTCGACCGGTTTCTTGGTCTTCTTAAGTTCTATATTAGAAAAAGTATAATATATTCAATATAAAATATATTATATATAAATATATTATCGAATTATTAATGTTCTAATTAGTTTTCCTATAATAATTTAAATGTTCCTTAACTAGAAGGAAAGAAAATTTTAATTGTACGTTATCTGAATAAAAATATAATAACTAATCTAGTAACAAACATTAATAAACAACTTTTATTAATTAATACATAGGTTACACTCTCGACCCGGATAATCTGTTAAAAATTCATTCAAGGAAATGGGAATAATATCAATTCTGCTAATAGAAAGTCTGGTAGGGGTCCAAATATAAAATCAAGACAGAGCTCAATCTAAACACAATTGGACAACTTGTCTCAGTAGAAACAGTAAGTTACATTCCTTGTCTACCCAGTTAACATCATGAAGTGTGTCCTGCTCTCTTTGGCTACTCTGTTCCTAGTAGCCGCCCTGGCTAACTCATATCCAGCGGAATTGACCCAACAACAATTAGGTAATATATCTTTGTGAATGATTATATTCTTCGTTATCATGAAATCATCTGGATCAAGCTAATTTTTTCTTCTTTTTTGATGAAACCCAAAGAATTAGATGAACCCCAATGGGAACTACCATCTGGTGAAATAATTGAAAAACATGTGTTTCGTCTGAAGAGGGATCATCTCTGTGGTCTGGTCGATCCTGGATCGTGGAATAATAATCATGTAGCCTGTAACAATCACTGTCGAATCAAAGGTAACAGAGGTG
The DNA here is from genome assembly GCA_011037195.1 of Triatoma infestans. NCBI lineage: Eukaryota > Metazoa > Arthropoda > Insecta > Hemiptera > Reduviidae > Triatoma > Triatoma infestans. The sequence goes on from JAAEAF010004383.1 coordinate 18,198, forward strand.
GCCACTGTGCAGGTACTACCTGCCAATGCACCTAATAAAATGATTATGTAATTACCACTGGTTGAAATAGAAGATTTATGAAAAGTATATATTGTATTTCATTTACGTCTATCCAATCTAGTAAATAAAATATTTATTAATTTTTTAATTTATTTTATTTGTGTTTACTATCAAATAATGTGACGGTTAAATAGTATACATTGTTTTTAATAAATGTAAATTTAATAAATTAAATTAATTTAATAAAAGATATTTATGAGATTTTGAAGAGTTTGGAAATTATTTTTTTTGAAGATGGTACCTTTCTAGGATCCGATGAACGTTTCGATCCAATTTGGTCAATCCAAAGCGCGACATTATACATTTTTTTTCACAATTTTTCCATATTTTCTGGGAACGACCAGCAGATTTTCTTTACACATGGTGTATATATTTTACGTAGTATTCAAAGGCTGATAACCTATTATTTGAAAATCATTTCTCAGAAAAGAGATGTTCTTGGCGGAAGTGTAATACATAGGATGATGTTCCTCGAATTAGGTTCCTGGTACGTAACGGAAGTTTTAATGAAACTAAAGTTTTACAATTCGTATCAGATTTTCGAAATGGAACCTTTTATTGGGAATTCGGTTTTGATGCTTTCTCAACATGGAAAAGTGATTCATATTCAGGTAGATTTTATCATAAATTCACTATATGAAAGATATTATATTACTTCTTACGTACGCAAAAAAACTAGTTAAAAACAACCGAAAAACCACTGAAAAAAGAAAATAAAAATACTTAATGCAGAGCAGGATGTGGACAGCACCAATACAAGAATGCAACCGTGCAATTAGTGCCTTTAACAGAATTATATTCAACAAACACATTGCCTTTTCTTCCAAACTAAGTATATTTTATGCAGTGTCGAGATCGATAATTTGTTATGCTGCTCAAATTTGGGGATGTAGGATGTATCAAGCGTTAGAAATCTGTTTAAAAGGTTTTGTTAAAAAGTGTTTTAGCTTGCCTCGTAACACGCCTGATTTTGTCTTGTACTTAGAAACTGAAGTTCTACCTATATTTGTACATACTGTTAAACTCCACCTCAAATATGTAAATAGATGTTTTAATTTACCACAGTCTAGGTACCCTAATATGTTAGTTAATGAAATAGTCAACAGGAAGGTGTTTTGGTATAAAGACTGGCAACAATTTTGTGCTAACTATAGTATTGATTTCAATTTGTTTATTGAGAGAAAAATTAAATTAAATGAAATATTAAATAAGGTGAAGTCCAAAATGTTAAATGATTATAAATGTAAATCTGTTAACAGTGAGAATCATACTCTGTACAAATATTTAGAAAAAAATAATTTTGTTCATAATATTGACAGTCAATCTGCTAGTTGGATATTAAAAGTAAGAGGAGAGTTGCTATATTTAAATAGATACCGCTTCGGTGAAGCCATAAAATTGTGTTCTCTGTGTAACAGGCGGGAAAATGAAGATGTTTACCATTTCATTGCGATATGCCCGATACTAGCAGAGTTTAGGGTTCTGTATTTTAATAAAAATAAATTAACTTATAAAGAATTTATTGATTTTCTTAATGGTAAAGAGTGGCGTAGACTTGTTAATTATTGTAAATCCGCCTGGCAGTATAGGTTCTCTCTCCTTGATTCAGGAATTTAATTCTTAGTGTAACAAACAAGGTGTTTCTCCGCCCGGCCACGAGGTTTGCACCAAGTGGACCTTTCACAAGGGAGGCACACCCCCACTACACTAGGACTCTTCTACTCCACTACAGAGGGGAGAACTTTCACCGGCTAGACCCGCCTACTGGACACCATCCCTACCACCTCAGAATCGTATATAAGGGGCCATCCACGACCAGAATAATCAGAGAGAGAAGTACTCAGCGATTAGAAACTCTTCTAATAGTTTTGGCGCTAGCTAGGCAGGCCCTTAACTAACTTCTCAGAGCATCTGCGCTAGGCAAGAGAGCCAGGCCGTTTACTCATCCAGCGATCACCGTTTCAAGACATCTGCGCTAGGCAGGAGAGCCAGGCCGTTTGTTCGTACAACGATCACCGATAAGTAGTGTGCGCTAGGCAAGAGGGCCAGGCCACTCTACTCGACGAGCGACGATCGACAATCTGTGTCACTCCCTGAGCGAACAGATTGGTCATAGCAACCATTTACTGTATATGCTTTTCAGAATATATGTAACATTTTACTAAGTGTGCTTTGACATTTACTGGGTGTATTTTATTTGCAGAATCACGAATCCTAGTTCCCCACACCCCCGGGATATTTATTCTGGGAGTGTGTTATAAAAGAAATGGCGCCCAACGTGGGGCACGAGCTCTAGAACGACCATCGACGGAGCGACAGCCCAGCCCGAATTAGGAGACATAAGCATGCAGCTCACCCCAGAGATGTTGCAGCAGCTGATACGAGGCATCAATCAAGACAGGCAGACCCAGCAGTCTGGCCTAATGATTGGGTGTACCGCACGCTACGGAGGAAAACCAGGAGAGGACCTGGATGTCTTCATCTCCGCAGCAGAGACGTACAAGGAAGCAGCCCGAGTGAGTGACAAACACGCATTAGCCGCACTGCCCATGCTACTCACAGACGTTGCAGGAACTTGGTGGCGCGGAGAGAAGGAAACCACCACAACATGGCCTGACGCCATACAGCAGCTGAGGCGAACTTTTGGACCTAGGAAGTCCAACGATCAGCTGTACCGAGAGTTTTTCAACACGCCGCAGGACAACAAGACCAGCACGGACCAGTTTGTCTGCAGCACGCGAGCAATACTTGCTCAAATCACCCCGGCTCTGGACATCCATGTTCAGCTGGACATGACCTATGCGGTACTCCATCCCAGGTTAAGGACCCGCATCAGGAGGGAAACTGTCGATACCTTCTGGGCACTCGTGCAAGAGGCCAGACGTATCGAGCAGTATGAGGACCCAGCACCAGCAGCAAAGAAGCCAAACGAGAGGACAGGTGGCACTACCAGGTGTGACTGCTGTGGCATCAGAGGCCACTATCAGAAGGTCTGCAGGAAGGCAAAGGCAGCCCACCCGCACAAGCAGCAGCCTACAGCACAGGCGGCCTACAGTTGTTTTGGTTGCAACAGACCGGGAGTATACAGGAGGAACTGCCCGGACTGCAACCAAACGAAGACGCAGCAAGAAAGAACAGGCTCTTTCTGTGCTGCCCACATACAGATCCGCACCCGGCAGAGGCCAGCACTCAGCTTTGCCGTGTGGAACCTAGAGGGCACTGGCTTTGTAGACACAGGAGCCAAGACCAGTATAGGCAGCCACCAGCTGCAGACCCTGCTAGAAGAACGAGGACATCCCCTCACCCTAACAAATGCTACAGTGACGCTAGCAGACGGAGAAGAAACAACGCAGCAGGTTGCAACTGCCAGTCAAACTGAAGGGAAGGACAATCCCGACCAGTTTCACATTCTTCCCGGGAGCCCGGAACACCCAGACGTTGCTCGGAATAGACTTCATTGAGGACGCTGGACTTATATTGGATTTTGGAGAACACAGGTGGAGGTTTCATGACAACCCCACACTCTACCCATTCACCAGAAAGGACAAGCCAGCACCACCACAGTTACAGATGGACACTGTGACTATGACACCGCAGCCAGCACTACTCAGCCCACTGCCGCTGACTCCAGTACAAGGAGACACACAAGTTCATAGGGAAACCCAGAACACGGTTGTGAAGGTACCACAACCCACATCAGGAAGAATACAGATGGACACTGTGACTATGACACCGCAGCCAGCACTACTCAGCCCACTGCCGCTGACTCCAGTGAAAGGAGACACACGAGTTTATAGAGAAACTCAGAACACGGTTGTGAAGGTACCACACCCCACATCAGAAAGGATCAGCCCACCGCCGCTGACTCCAGGAGCAGAAGACACACGAGTTTATGGAACAACTCAGGAAGCGATTGTGCAGACGCCACAATTCAGGACAACCATGGTCAGCCCGCTACCACCCACAGCAACAAGAACGCTAGTAGAGATGGAAGCTACCGAAGAGGCCATACTCGGAGGCTATGGACCCTCATCACCGGTACAACAGGACACCACCAGGGGTAGGTGGATAATACACCGTTGCGAGCCCACCGAAAGGACTCACCACACGCCCACCAGGCATAGCCATCTAGACTTCCATAGGGTATGGGCGGATGACACCCTATGGCCATCGGAGGAGAACTACAGCTTTTCACCATAGACGTGGAGCTTAGAAAAGACGAAGGCACCCGGCTCACCCGAGCACAACAGGAGCAGGCTAATGAGATACTTGCTGCTCACGAGGACGTGTTTGGAATTCCTACAGAGCCTACGCCACACGTAGAACACAGGATAGACACCGGAGAGGCATCACCTATAGCAGCACCGCCATACCGGCTATCACCTAGCAGACGTCACATCTTGGAACAGGAGATTTCCCAGATGCTGGACGGACGGATCATCGAGCCCTGCGACAGTGAATGGACCTCACCTGTCGTCATTGTGCCCAAAAAGACAACACGTACAGGCTATGCATTGACTACAGGAAGTTGAATGCAGTCACTAAAGCAGATCATTATTCACTGCCACGGATAGATGACATCTTGCACACTGCTAAAGGGACGCAGTATATGAGCACGCTAGACCTCAGAGCAGGGTACTGGCAGATCAAGGTGAAACTAGAGGATCGAGATAAAACCTGTTTCATCACACCTTTTGGAACCTACCGGTTTAACAGAATGCCATTCGGCTTACGCAACGCACCAGCCACCTTTCAGAGACTTATGGACAAGTTTCGCACTGGACTCAGCCACATCACACTGCTAGTCTACCTAGACGACCTAATAGGGCTCTCACCAGGCTACGAGGAGCATCTATCAGACCTACAAGAGGTATTTCAGCATCTAGAGAAGTACAAGCTGAAGGCCAACCGGCCCAAATGCCACTTCTGCTGCGAACGAATCAAGTACCTAGGCCACGTGATTACGCCTAGAGGATTCACCCCCGATCCAGAGAAGATCGAAGCTATACTCAAGAGACCCGCACCGAGGAACGTAAAGGAACTTAAGAGATTCCTTCAGACCTGCTCGTGGTACCGACGATTCATCCCAGACTTTGCCAAGATCGCAAGACCGATGACCTTGCTCACCAGGAAAGCCGCCACATGGACATGGACCACCGACCAAGCAGATGGATTTGACCAGCTAAAGAAACTACTGACGTCAGCACACATCCTCCAGCCTGCCGATGAGACTCGCCCCTTCACTATCAAAACCGACGCAAGTGCTTATGCTATTGGAGCAGTCTTAGTCCAGGGGGAGAAAGAAGAAGAACATCCCGTGGAGTACGCCAGCCGCCTGCTTACAGCGCCTGAGAGAAACTACACGACGACCGAACGAGAAGCACTCGCCTTAGTAGGGGCAGTCTTCAAGTTCAGAGGATATATCGAGGCCAGCCCCACGTTGATAGTCACAGACCACCAACCACTACAGTGGCTGATGACCCTGAAATCACCTACAGGCCGACTCGCCCGTTGGGCCCGGCAATTACAACCCTACGTATTTCAGATCAAATACACACCCGGAAGGAGCAACGCAGTGGCCGACACGTTAACAAGGCCCCCTGAAGAAGAGAATTACGCAGTCTGTACCCTCACTATAGACATGCCGAGGAGAAGCGCTACGGAGATCCGGGAAGAACAGTCCAAGGATCCCGAGCTGAAGAAAATACTAGACGCCTTCACCGATCCAGAGCAAGATGGTGAAGCAGCTAGATGGTCCGCCAGAGGTTATCTAATATCGAATGGTTGCCTTTACAGATACGCCACCGACGAGGAGGTGGACAACGCACAGCTAGCTGTTCCAGTACACGAAGAGTAGCTATACTAAAGGAGTACCACGATGCGCCCACAGCAGGACATAACGGTATTCACAAGACCTACCAGAGGATAATTCAGCATTATTACTGGCCAGGAATGCGACACAGCATTGAAGAGTATATACGAGCTTGCACGACATGCCAGAGGTACAAGGCATCCAACTTGAAGCCCGCAGGACTACTCAGGACCAGCAGAAGAAATACGCAGACCAACGAGCACGTCCCGGACCCCAGTACGCGCCCGGAGACCGCGTGTGGATCACTACCCACACACAGAGCAGTAAGACGAAAGGACGAACAGCCAAGTTCGCTCCACGAAGGGACGGACCCTATGTCATTCTACACGCACAGGGACCCGTCAGCTATGAAGTAGCAGCCGAAGACAACCCGACGATACCACTGGGCAAATACCACGTGTCAAGCCTGACGCCCTGCACCGCAGCCGCCCAGGAGAAGCCAATCCGAAGGTTAAGGAAGAGAGGCCGACCACGCCATTGATGTGAGCTCAGCCATTGCAAGCAACACCTGAGCTCAAGGGGGAGGATGTAACAACAGTTCTCCGCCCGGCCACCAGGTTTGCACCAAGTGGACCTTTCACTAGGGAGGCACACCCCCACTACACTAGGACTCTCCTACTCCCCTACAGAGGGGAGAACTTTCACCGGCTAGACCCGCCTACTGGACACCATCCCTACCACCTCAGAATCGTATATAAGGGG
>JAAEAF010004384.1:0-97406 GCA_011037195.1 Triatoma infestans
CTGACCTTCTTGTCCCCTGCCGAGTCGTCCGTCACGCTATCCCCGATGCTCCTTCCTTCCCTTTTTCCCCTCGTGCCTGGCCCCACTTGTCTGGTTGTCGCTTGGCCGACCCCAATTATTTCCTTCCCCAGCCGGTTGACCTTGTCCTGTCGTCTTCGGTCATGGACATGACTGATCGTGGGAGATTAATCAGGTCCGAGAGCGGTTCCCCCAATGCTCCTCTTACCACTATCGGCTGGGTGATGTCAGGTCCGTTTCCCGTAGTCAAGCCACGTAGAGTCCATTTCCACCCTAATGTCGTGGATAATACTTCTGACTCTAAGGCGTATAGGCATAGAGTTTTAACGCTATATGGCCCGAGTGGATGGTGGCAATAAGGACAGTGGTCGTTCGGAGCCACCGCAAATCGCTCGTGTCTCCTCTAACCACCAGTCTGACTCTTCCCCTCGTCCTCTCCGCTCTGAACCTCCTCGACTCCCCTCAAACCCCTCTTCCGTCTGCCCCCCAAAAACCCCTTCTGCCCCCTCCTATTCCCTTTTGGCCCCCTCGCCCACATCGAAGTCCTTGGCTTCGTCTCCCTTCGCTTCCCCAGACTTGCCCACGCCCCCTGTGAATCCGGCCTCCTCGTCGCCCGTTCCCTCCACTGTTCAGCCTGCCCCGCCCTTCTCCCTCCCCCCGTCAAACCCTGGGTTCCTCAATCCCCGATTTGTCGCCCTCTCTCCCGACTCATGCCTGGACTCTTCCTGTCATCCCCATTAGCCTTTCGTCTAAGTAATCGTCTTCTACCATGACTAAGCCCGTCACGATTGACCCCACTCTCAATCAGCTTTTTGAAAAAATGTTCGTCCTGGAGTCAGTCCCTGAGGCTTCCCCGTTGACCCCCGACGAATTGAAGGCCGAGGAATTATTTCGCAAGTCTTGCACCCGTCTCCCCAATGGCCGTTTCTGTGTCGGACTCCCATTTAAATCTCACCCCTCCTGTCTTAGGGAATCGAGTATGATCGCACTTCGCCGCCTGTTCCAAATGGAATCCCATCACAAGAAACATCCCCAATTACGCGAGCCTTACGTCGCCTTTATGGATGACTACCTTGCAGCCGGTCATATGGAATTGGCCCCTCCCCTCGCCCCTGGTCAAGTGGCATATTATATTCCTCTCATATGGTCCGTCGGCCCAACGACCCTCCGGAAAAGGTCAGAGTGGTCTTTAATGCGTCCCAGAAGACGTCCTCCGGCCTGTCGTTAAACGAATTACTCCTGCCTGGTCCCCGCCTCTAGTTGGATATCTGGAAGGGCTGTTACCCGTTTTCGTCTGCATCGGTGGGTATTCACTGCAGACATCAGACAGATGTTTCGGCAAATCCAGCACCCTCCACATGACCGAGACCTGCTACGCATTCTTTGGCGTCCCGACCCTTCTCAACCCATCAAGGACTACCGCCTTACTTTTGGCCAGTCGAGTGTTGCAGGAGTTAGCCATTACTCACCAAACGACTCATCCACAGGCGGCCAATGTCCTACTCCATCAAACATATGTCGACGACCTCACCGGAGGCGGTCCCACATGCCATGCTGCACTTCAAGTTCGCGACGAGATGATCCTCTTACTCAAGCAGGCCCAAACTGAGCTAAGAAAGTGGGCCGCTAATCACCCCAACCTCCTGTCTGGTATTCCTCCCGACCACCTGCTCCCCTCAATGACCTCTGTGTCCCTAGAAGAGGATGACGCCGGCCTAAAAATTTTAGGTCTGTGCTGGAATCCAGCAAATGACTCATTCCATTTTAAAATTCGCCCCATTGCCAATATCACAACGAAGCGTCAACTTGCCAGTCAAATCGCCAAAATCTTTGACCCCTTAGGCTGGCTCATCCCTGTCACTGTCTGTGCCCGCGTTATCGTTGGCACCGTTAGTCAGCCCTCTTTTGAGTGGGATGACTCCCTCCCTCTATCCATTAGTCAGGACTGGTCCCAGTTCGCCAGTCAATTGCCCCGTTTGTCTCAAGTCAATATTCCTCGTCTCTTGACTCCCCACAAAGCCGACATGGCCTAGGTGGGTTTTGCCGACGCGTCTGAGCGCGGTTATGCTGCCGTCGTATATCTAGTGTCACTCCATCCCGATCACCCTGAGGTACGCCTTGTCATGTCCAAAGCTAGGATGGCCCCGTTAAAGATTGTCACCCTGCCACGCCTAGAGTTATGAGCTGCACATTTGCTGGCCGCCACACTTCGTCTGGTTCAAGCCCTATTTCCCGACTTATCGAAGGATAGTGTCTTTGCCTTTACTGACTCCTCAATTGTCTTGTCATGGATCACCGCTTCAACCCCTTTTGGTTTTTGTCGGAAACCGTGTTGCGGCCATTTTAGAAAAGATCCCATCGTCACAATGGTTCCACGTTCCGTCTTCCCTCAACCCTGCTGACTGTGCTTCCCGCGGCTCTAAGCCAAATGAATTAGCCCATCACCCGTTATGGTGGGAAGGTCCGCCTTGGTTAAAGTCTCCCTTGTCGTCGTGGCCCTTGGGAAGAGTCCGCCCAGATCTGACAGACCCTGTCGTGGCCTCTGAGGTTAGATCTCACTCCGTCACCGTGTCGGCTGTCGACGCTGCTCAGCCCTTTTTGGATAGTCTGGAAAGCCGTTTCTCCAGTTTACTTACCCTGCAGAACGTAGTCGCCTGGGCTTGCCGTTTTATTCATAATGCCCGTCGGAAGTCGCCACCCTTGTCTGGATCCCTCTCCCCTCAAGAACTTCGCCTTGCATTGTCCCTTTTAATCCGTCGGGCACAAGCCCATTTCTTCCTTGATGAGATTGTCGACTCCCAAGCTAATCGACCTAAGCTTCGACTTACAAGAACCCTTGGTCTCTTTGTCGACTCGGACGGTACTCTCCGTGTCGGGGGGCGTCTCCGTCAGGCAGATCTCCCTGGCTATACAAAATATCCCGCTCTCCTTCCGTCTAAACATCCCCTCACCTCCCTGATCGTATCTCAGGCCCACATTGTCAACTTACACGTCGGTCCAGCAGCCACACACGCTTACTTAAGGAACCGTTACTGGATCGTCAATGGACGAAATGTAGTTAGGCGTCTTTTAGCCAAGTGTAATCAATGTTTCAGTGTCAAGCCTCAAGCCTTCAGCCCTCCAATGGGACAACCTCCCGCCGACCGTACTGCTTCTGCACGAGCCTTCAGTGTCACTGGAGTCGACTATGCCGGACCGTTCGCAGTCAAGGCCGTGTCGCTACGATCTGACAACGTCGTCAATGCCTATCTTGCCATCTTTGTATACTTCACGTCGAAGGCCGTCCATATTGAAGTTGTCTCGGACCTATCCACGCCAGCCTTTCTTGCCACCTATCGTCGCTTTGTCGCGCGACGAGGCCACCCCTCCCATGTCTGGTCGGACAACGGCAGGAATTTCGCAGGTGCTGCCCGAGAACTCAAGAAGTTGGCTTCCCTCCTTGCCACACAAGACTTTCAGGAAAATGTCTTTCGGGAGTCAGCCAAGTACGAGACAAAGTGGCACTTTATTCCACCTCTGGGAGGCAGCTGTTAAATCAGCCAAGCGCCTGCTAAGCACTACCTTTGGTGCCCAGGTCCCACCTTGGAGACCTTAATGACCATCACTACACAAATTGAAGCTGTGCTCAATTCACGCCCATTGACCGCAATGTCCAGCTCGCCTGACGACTTGCAGGTACTGACCCCCGGACATTTTCTTGTCGGCCGTCCATTAACTGCGCCACCCTCAGACCTATCTATCTCCGAGCGTACATCATTAAAATCTAAATGGGCCATGGCGCAGTTCACCGTCAATCAATTTTGGAGGAGATGGAAAAGGAATACCTACTCCAGCAACAACGCCTGGACAAGTGCAACACCCCTGACAACCCTGCCACGCTGGGCCAAGTCGTCATCGTCACGGAGGACAACCTTCCACCGCTCCAATGGTCACTGGGGCGGATCGTCAAACTGTTTCCCGGTCGGGATAATCAATCAGAGCCGTGTGGCCGAAGTAGCCACCTCGTCAGGGACGTTTAGGCGCCCCCTGAGGAAGCTGTGCCCGCTTCCCTCGCAATGAGTGGATCCTGGCGATTCCACTACGGGAGAGGATGTTGAGTCCTTAAGTGAGCAAGCGACCAAGTGACGTCAAGGGCCGTTGCTAAGAAACAAGCTACTTTTCCGGCCGGGCTGGCGCGTTTTTGAGGCGATCAGCCATTAAGTGATGTGTCTTCGTTTGGGTTGTGTATCTCGTCGCTTGGTACCACGTCGTTTTTGTCTGTCAATTCATTTCTTGTAATTTTAATTAAGAATTAAAGTGTGTGTCGTCTATTTTGTGTTGACCAGGCCACCCTTTGTGGTAATATTATATGTAGGTTCATTTTATATTTTAACCTTTGTCAGTCATTTCATTTCTTTACATTTTTTAATTAAGAACTAAAGTTTGTCTCGTCTAGTTTGTGTTGGCCAAGCCACTTTTCACATTACTTTTATATTTAACTTATGTTAATTTCATATTTAATATTTTTTTCAATGATATTAGCCACATTTTCAATAATATTTTTTTGTCTGTCAATTCATTTCTTATAATTTTAATTAAGAACTAGACGTTGTCTTGTCTATTTTGTGTTGGCCAAGCCACCTTTCACATTAATTTTTATATTTTAATTTATGTTAATTTCATATTTAATTTTTTGTCTGTCAATTCGTAATTAAGAACTAAGTTTGTCTTGTCTATTTTGTGTTGGCCAGGCCACTTTTCATGTCAATTTTAGATTCTAATTAATGTGAATTTTATATTTAAATTTTGTCTTGGTTTGTCTTTGAGACCTCACGCCCTGACATTTCTCCCGTCCCCAAAGGAATTTTTTTTTTTTTTTTATACCCCCAACATAGCGGAATCAAAAAGTAAGTTGAATGATCATTTGTTTTCAATTTTTCTTAATAAATACAATATGTTCATTCTTTTGAGACCTTTGTTATGGAAAATGAATTTAATTTATATTCACAAATTTTTCCAGAATATAAACTCGCCTGGGTACCTGCTCTTAAATTCTCAAAATTTGGTCGTGCCATTGGTGGTGTATGGAGTAAAAATTAAAATTTGCAACAATTTCTGTTATTTTGTATACTAAAAACAATGTTTGCACGATTTTAATTAAGAGAGGTAATACTGAAATATTAGCCATTCCTTGGTATCTGAACAGTAATTTTTGGGTAGATGAGTTTGCCAGGTTGTCTGATTTTTTTACAACATTGTTCTTATAATAATACCATACTAACTGGCGATTTTAATGCGAGGGTTGGCGTTTGACAGGCTCTCCCAGATGACCTTCGTATTGATAATATTAAATGTAATTTAATTAGGAATTCAAAAGATATCGTTTTAAATAGTAAAGGCTCTCGATTTTTGGAATTGTGTGACGATTACGATTTAATTATTCTAAATGTTCGCTTTGCCGGAGACTCTGAAGGAGAATTCACTGTTATCGATCTTGTTGTGTTTCTTTTGCCTGTATTCCGTTTATTGAAGACTTCGAACGTTGTGAATCGCAATATGTTAATGCTCAAACTAATCGACATCGGCGTTTCGTCCAAATTTGTTAACATCCTAAAAAATCTGTATTCTCAATCACGCTCAGCAGTGCGAGGGAGAGATGCAGTTTCTGAATTTTTTCCTGTGGATAGCGGAGTGAGACAAGGTTGTCTTCTGAGCCTCTTCTCTTCTTCCTCTTCCCTACATTTATCGATGATCTTCCTTCTGCACTTGAGGGTGGTTTTTCTGTTGGTAAACTGAAGATCAGCTCCCTACTATATGCCGATGACTCAGTGATTATCTCGGATAATCCTATCGGCTTGCAGAGGAATATTAATATTCTTGTAAAATATTGTCAGCAGTGGCATTTAAATGTTAATTTAGAGAAGACAAAAGTAGTAGTTTTTAGAAAAGGGGGTAGATTGAGTTACGTTGAAAAATGGAAATTTAATGGTGTCCCAATCGAAATAACTAATACTTATCTAAAGTATCTTATACTTATCTAAATAACTAAAGTATCTCGGTGTAACGTTGTCATCCCGTCACTCCTGTATGTACCAGTTTAAAGATAAAGATTCAGTAGCAAAATTGGGGTGTGGAGTTGCTAGCATTTTCTTTACTAAATGAAGTCCCTCTAAAAGCCAAATACCGTGTATACAATAGTGTGTTACTTCCATAATCTGTTACGCTGCTCAAGTCTGGGGCTACCAACGTTTTGAGATTCTAGAACAATTTCAGAGGTATTTCTTCAAAAAGTTGTTTGCACTTCCTTCTACACCCCGTTCTTACATTTTGAATATTGAAACTGGGTTTACATTTACACTTTGCGCCTCCATTTTAAATTTTGTTTGAAGATCTTGTCTGTCATCGATAATCTCTTTTCCAAAATTTAGCCTGCGAAATTGTAAGCAAAAATATACTTTGGTTCAAAGAATGGTCTAATTTAGCCCAAAAGTACTCCCTGACTTTCGATTTCTCCCTCGATAATTTGTCGGGTTGGGAGTCTCAATTTTCGGCGCTTTTGCAAACATAAAAACGGGTTAGTTTGGAGGAGTCTGTGAATCGCGCCATGAGCTCTGAGCGTTTTGTTTTGTACAGGACTTTGTTAGATACGAGCGACAAGCTCAATATATTTTATTCAATTCCGATATCCAACTAAAGCTTTCAGATCTAAGGTGGCTCTTTAAACTGAGAAGTGAATTAATTTATTCAAATTATGCACCACGGGTTGATAAACTGGAAGAAAAGGAAAAATGTGCAATTAAATGCAAGGGAGGAGTATCATTTTCTGTGTGAGTGCCCTATCTTGTCCGATTTCGTTTAAGATGCTTGGGTGCGAAATTTGTTTCCGCTCAATTCGTAATAGATTCTTACGTAATGTGTGTACTTGCAACAATTTTATGAATTATACCAGACAAGCCTGGAAGTATAGGTTCCGCCTCATTAAGGAGTTTAATTATTGATTTATAATTCACAATCTCCTTTTATTTTTTGTTTATATCTATTTTTATTTGTACTTTTTATAGATAGTGTACTTATTTTTTGGTCATCATAATTACCATTATTTTTTTGATGTATATTTTTTTGTTTACCATGTATTCAATACCAAACTCTGACAGACGGCGTTAGCCATTGCTTATGTACTTAGTAAAGATTTTCTGTTTATGTATTACTTTCAAATAAGTACAGTTATTATTATTACTATTTATTATTAAATCTCTCATGTGCTGGTAATAGTTATACGAGTATCTCCATTAGATTAATAAAACAATAAAACATATACAAACCCTCTTCTGGAAATTCTTGGCCAAGGTCTTGAAACACTGTAAGTGGTAGGTACAGAATTGGCACTGGCAAAAGAGCGAAAGCTTAATTTTCCAATTAATCCAGCCAATGAGAACTTGAAAAAAAAAACATTACTTACAAAATAATAAGAAATTATAAAAATTTAAATTTTGTGAACATATTAAACTCACCTCACTAACAGAAGAATTCACAGCATGTATCTGTCGAGAATTTACTTTGGTATTCGATGTTCCCATACATCAGAAATATCACAGACTTTTACAGATTGTTTAAATGTTTACTAATAATTGAACCGTTCAAAAAAATAATTCCATTTAATCTAAATAAATTACTACCAACAACGGGAAGCAATAAATATTTTTGGTTGCAGGAAGATTCTTAACGAAGTATTTTGGCGTACAAATTCATGAAGGAACATTTATTTGCATGAATTAACACATTTTGCTGATACTAAATTGCCAGGAAACAGTCTATTCTAATTTTAACCTTCCTAACTGACAAGATTTTAACGAAAAACCTGCCCCGGTGTTGGATCTACGAACTTCAATGGATAAAGGATTTTTAAAAGTGAGGTTTGTTACCTGCGACAACACATCCGTTAGCGATATGCTGCTGAATTAATCTCCATTAGTATATTTATACTTAATAATTTTCAGTTAATTTCTTCTCATAGTTTAATAGCGTAGTTTCATTAAGACTCTAATATCCCCTTCCATTTGAGTCCTGATGAAGATAACCAAAATTGTCCGAAACATTGAACTTTTAACTCTTTTCAAGTTAAAGAAAATTTCATTTTTGGCCACTGCCAACTATCGTTGCACTTGTATTTTCACTAAGATTTTTTATATTAGATAGATTCATGTAGAAATACTTTTTGTATCATTTTATAAATAAAACATTCTTGCGTTTCTGATTTTGAAGGATAACTGTGAATATTCTCGAAGCGTAATGACCAGCATAAATTTCTCAACTTTGGAACCAAAATAGTTATTTTATGCAAGGAAATGGTATTACTTTGGTATAAAATTAGATAAAATTGTTGTTACATCATTATTTTCATTTTAAAGTTTTTATTTAAAAAAAATTAATTCCTTTTTAATATAAAGTTGTGTGGGGGGGGAGCTTTGATTATGTAATAAATTTTTTTTGACGTATGAGATAAAAGTTTGAAATAGAAGCTAACACTTCTACTTCCTTATTTTAAATACACAAGCCTTATGATTTTTTTTTGTTCATTTCTTCTGAAATTCATGTCTTCAAAGAGAAAAAAAGGTTAATGCTTCCTACGCTTAACGGATGACGGGTAGTAGGGGTACATTTTATTGCTTACTACTTGTATTAAACTCTTATAAACAAAATTTATAAATTGACTTTTTAATAAACATGTTGATGATTTATTTTGGGAAATGTGCACGCTAGTTGGTGAATCCTAACCTATTTTTGTGTTCTTTGGTATGTGTTCCTGGTGTTTTCGCCTTAGTTTTAATCATTTTTAGCACTTGTAAATTATTTTGTTTTATTTGAATAAAAGTTAATTAGATTTTTCCTCTTAGACAAATCTACTTATCAATAATTTATCAGCATTATCAGAGGGTACATAAATATTTTGTTCTCAGTTTTTAAAAGAAGATTAAAGTTGCTTAAAAATGAAGTTAGGAACTTTCATTTGTTCTTTAGAGGATTCAGATTTAAAATATATTGTTCGCTCATTTTCATACAACTTTCTGAAGACTTTAGGTACAAATTTTAATTAATGAATGGTAAATTCTTAACAGCATACTGCACAAATATTCCAAAAGTAGTGATTGGAAAGAATATATTTTCAACAATTACCAATTATAATTTCAAAATTTGTTAATAAACGACATTGATAAAAATGTTATGGATAAAAAAAAACTGGCATTTTAATGGATATTATTTTACATTTTTCATAGAATTTGATTTGATTTATTGGATGTCACCGGAAGGTGGTGAACATTGTAAAAGTTATGTGACAGAAGAAAATGAAATTTAATGTCCGAGTTAAGGAGAAAAAGAATAAGAGCTTTACAAGTTTGAATAGTTGATGGAAGTGATTGCAGTTGGAATGATCAATTTTCCAACTGAGCAGTGAATGATCTGTATCCTAAGTAATTATTTATATTTTATTATATATATTTTTTTCATACGTCGACAGTGAATTGATTTATTTGTTTATTGAGTTTAAAATGAATCTTGTTCCAGATACATATATAAAGTAAAGAGGATAACAATGGCTCTGGTGATGCTTCCCTGTGATTT
This sequence comes from Triatoma infestans, assembly GCA_011037195.1. Classification (NCBI taxonomy): domain Eukaryota; kingdom Metazoa; phylum Arthropoda; class Insecta; order Hemiptera; family Reduviidae; genus Triatoma; species Triatoma infestans. Next base: position 9,619 of record JAAEAF010004384.1, read on the forward strand.
ACCTTGGTGGCCTACCATTGTACATCACCTTACCCAGATTTCAACGGCCACTAATGCAGGGGATTTAATAGAATCAATGCAGAGAATTCACAATTTATGCAAGTGAGATTTATTGAAAAAATAAAATGATAAAATTTAGTTAAGATCGAATATAATTTCAAAATTTGTTAATAAACGACATTGATAAAAATGTTATGGATAAAAAAAAACTGGCATTTTAATGGATATTATTTTACATTTTTTCAAGCATACATTTTTTACATTTTTTCAAGGAGAAGCTTCAAAAAGTCTTCGATTTATTCATATATCAGGAAAGATTCATATGTAACAGTTATAAAAATATCAAACCAGGGCCAATTCTCAATCATTAATATAATTTTGCTTCTTTAAGAACTCAGTTTTTGTGATTCAATAGCCTTAAAGAAGGGAGCTGGACTCCCTCGAGGAGATCCCATGTTTGAGTCCAGCAATGGTCGAATGTTCCCCTTAGATTTTCTATTCCCATGAGTCCGTATAGCTCTGTAACGAGAGTAGGCTTCGGGGGGGCACAATAAATCTTTCATGTATAGTTGCGTAAAATGTTATAAAATGCGGAAGAATGAGTTTATCTGGTGGGCAACCAGAAGTTTGCTGACCTCAATAGTTACATTATATCCAATTGCTAATTAATAACTTTTTTTTTTTGTACTAATTAATATTATTTTTAGTGTCGGCTTGGACCCGGATGAAGCAGAAACTTCTGATGTTGATGTCTTTAATGGTTTCCATCAATTTCTTGATGAATTGAATGATGAAGAAAAGTTTAGTTTTTTTAACCATACTCTTCCATGTATTGCTCAAAGAGCTATAGATCTAAAAAGACTGAGGCCACCAAATGGTCTGCATTTTAGTTTGCAGCAGCAAGGTAAGTTCAAGTTACTTTCTTTGTTCAAAATAGAAGGCATTGCCTTTCGTACATTTAAACATCCGTAAGTAATAATTGCCCACTTCACAGTAGAGTACTCTTGTTAAAATGAAGTGGGTCTAATGTAGTAGTTATGAGCATGGACTTGTAACTGAGAGGTCCCCCGTTAAAATGATAAATTTAGATTCATTTAAAAATTTGAATGGTGAAATATGTGCTTCCCCTACCGAGAACGATACACCTAATTTGGTAGTTGGACGTTAAGCTCGCCTGAAAAAATTATTACTTTACTCTTGTTGGGTGTAAATGTGTGCTATTTTGTACTAAAATGATTGACCACATATTCTTTTAAGGCCCTCGTAATTGATATATACCTTTGCGTCATAACCTGGGCCTATTTCTGCATCCCAGAGGAAACCAATATAAAACTTCTCTCGGTATACGGCCATATCACTGGATGGTCTGTCTTACCAGCCCGTCTAGAACAGTTTCTTTATAATCTCGTTTGGCACTCAATTGAGGCGCGACGCTTTGATGTTTCTCCGATCGTAACCGAGAATCGAGAATCTTTTTTTCTTCTCGCGATGAGTAAATACATGCCTTTCGACATACATGAGAATCCTCTCAACAGTAACCATAATCTTTCTGTGTATTTTGCTTCATAGAATTCCAGTAGCCTTAAATTATTTCATATACCTGTAAACCCTCTTAACACCGATATCAGCGGTCCCCGAACCAAAGTCTCTTTAAATTATAAGTTGTCCAAATTTTATACTCTTCACCATTCCTATTAGTGCTCTCCTACAATAATCCCCCCCCCCGGTGTTAGTTTCGGTAGTGCGAAAGTATACACTATACAGTAGCTTCCGAAACATAAAATCATTCCGTGTCACTACCATCTGTCAGCAGCATATAGCAACGCGTTCATATGTGTCAGTTTATGAACATTAATTAACGTTACATGTGCCTTTACAAACTTTTTTTTCCTAACATAAATATGTAATTTTATAAATAAATTCTAACCTTTTAATAGGTGATCGTGTAGAATACAATAGAGATTTTGTAGCATCCCTTTTAGCGCATGGATTTTTTTCTACATTTCCAAAACGAACATTAAAAACTCATCCAACTTTGCAAGATTTCAATTTTACCAATTTCTTTCGATACCTTCATTTGTAAGTACGATAGATAATAAAAAAATATGAAATTATGTAAATAAAAAAAATTAAAAATGCAATTCAATTTTGTTATAGGGAACATCAGAAATGTAAATTTCGCAGTCTATTACATTATTTTAACTATATGGGAAGATGTACTCCACAGAAGAAGATATTTCTATCCAGAAAGGTAGCTATTTATAATTAAATCAACAATTGATATTATAGATGTTGGAGAAAGTGCTGTCTAGAAGATAGATTGTGGCTTCTTTGCATGTCTGAATTTTTATACTGAACATTTGTAAAGGGGATGATTCTGTAAGTGTAATTTCCTATGCATCGGTGTGCGAAATAAAGATCTCTATGAGAATCTGAGAGTCACACTTTAAACATGTAGTCTACTAAAATGATTAATGCGATAATTATGCGGGTTCAGCATACCCGTATAGGCCGACTCACCAGTTAAACACTAGCTCAACACCATCTGCATATTCCTCACTTTTACATAAACCTAGAAACAAACACCCAAGGGAACCATGCGTGATCTTTTACGCCTCAGTAGCTATTCGGCTTTTGCTCCCTCTTTATATCTGCATCGCATAGTGGAATATCTGGTGAATATTGAATTAACTAATTTAACTTAAATTTAACTAATTGTGATTATTATTAATAATCAGGTAATGCATAGTAGCCATTGGTTAACACTTGATGATTGGGAGCAGTGTAAATTACCTCTGTGTCCTCTTTTAATTCGTCGACAAGGTGATATTTATTCTATTGGTTCAGATCATGTTATCGTATGTTCTACAACGAATCGAATTGGCGGTGATGTACTTGCAGATGGAATGTCTATGGTAAGTGTTATAAAGCATTGATGTAATATGTTCCCCCGTATCTCAAAAAGTATAATGTTTTTAAATATGACTTTTGTTTTCCTATTAGGAATGCATTCAGTTGATTACATGTCCAGAAATGTTGGTAATTCTTTTATGTGTAGAAGCTTTAGAAGATAATGAGGTATTGATTGCCGAGGGTGTATTACAAGTCACAAAAATATCCGGTGTCAAAGCAGGAAATGTAATGTTAGAAAAGATAATGAGTCCACAGTTGGTAAGCTGAGAAAATTATAATTCATTCCAGTATCCAAAATGCATATTAAATTGATAAAATGTTTCCCAGTTAACAGTTTGCTGTATGGATCCTGAGGATTATTCGGAATTTCCAGTTTTACAGTATCAACAAGATTGTATACTTAGAGAATTAAACAAAGCTTTGGTAGGTTTTCGTCAAAAGTCTAATTCAAATGGTATTTTACCCAGACGTCTTTCACCCATTGGGGAATCTTTTAGTTCAACACCAGAAAAAGATACATCTATTAAGAAGACGGTAATGGTTATACTATATTTCTTTGTGAGCTTTCATTATACTATAAATTTTGACGTAATTCAATTTCCCTTTGAAGGAAAGCAGACAAGTGCAGCAACACCAACAACAGCAACCACTGCAACAACAAATGGAACTTCCACAAAGAACAAAATTTATAGTGTTGGGCTCATCAGGGGAATGTTTACCCGTGACCAGACATCAATCTCGTTATTCCAGTTGTCATTCGGCATCATCAACTGACCAAGAATTTCATTCAGCTCGTACAAGTTTTACTGAGGAAGGTAAGATAAAATTAAAAACATATCTACAAAGTAATTTAAATGTTAGTTACATTCCCTTGAAGGAGTAATTACGATAAAAATTATTAGAAGTAGATGATGGCTCGTCTAAGCAATACAGTTGTCAATTAGATAAAGAAGACAGAAGAAGTATATTTGCTGAAAGATTGCGGGAAGCGTTGGATAGAGCAGAAGCGGCCACCGCTGAAACTGAAGAAACAGATATAAGGTAACCAGGATATTTGATTATTTATTCACATTTCAGAGTAGGTTTTGAAATAAAATGTAGCATTAAAGATCTAAGTGAAAACGAATGTTTAGAACAGATTCATACAATTTATTAGTATAAAAGATGGATAAAGGGAGTGATCATAAGGTTGCGATCTGTTGTGGTTTCCTAGCATGACATTGTTTTTATAGTACTCTAATGAGTGCGGGCTGTGACCAGCTAGATTTTCTTATGGATACCCGAAATCCAAACTATGCATCAATCAGCCCTTACTGTTTTATAGGAGTGTTAATTATGTTCTTAGACCGGGATATAAGCAGACCTGCCAAATACAGACATCAAATTTCTTAAAGAAGTGGTTAATCCGCTTCCCAAACTACGTGATATACATTGTTTTTTTTTTTGTAGTAAAACTGATATTTAAATAAGAAGTTCTTAATACCCAGGTTTGATCAAAAGATAACATCTTATTAGGCGGTCACGAACATAACGGGAAGGGGACTGATCTCTTTCGGATTCATGATGTCCAAGTGGATAATCCAGCCAAATTGCACCGTACCCACACATCATACACTGCACATGAGGTCTGCAGACACGGTGTTTACAATTTTAGCGTAACCAAACAGACAAAATATCTAGGTTACCGCTGCATATACACACTCCAACTAAATGAGTTTTCTTGAAAAACGTTGTTCTACTACATGCAATTATAGTGAGTTTTTTTTTATTTTGTAGCCAACTTAGGGGGGGTTCTTCATAGCCTACAGTAGATGTTGTAGGTATCATATTTATTCCGTCGCCAAGAAATAGTTAATTCACTTCATTCCCTAAGGAACAATCTTATGCAGAAGTGAAAAATATTTTTTTGCATGAAATTTATCCGCGTCTAGATTTGATGTGCTAAGTTTCCAAGTTCTTGCTGGCTTCTGTTTCATATTTTCAAGGTTTAAAGAAGAACTAAAATGCTAATAACATCAAATTTCTTCTTAATTGGCTCAAATGTGCATTTTCTTACCTATGTATAAAATCCATTTCACACAGTATTTGTTACATATAAGATACGGACGAGATGGTTCATGTGGATTCGTATTGGAAGAAGAATGTGCTGGTTCCACTGATCCAAACGTCTTCCGAGAAAGATTAAATCAGTATAGATCAGCCTCTTCAAAGTATAGTTTTACTACGGATTATAGTTCTGGTATTTTATTATTATAATTTGTGTTATTTAAAATTTCTACTTAATAAACAAAAACAAAAAATATTTTAAATTTTCTTTCCTTCTCTCTCATTCTTGTAGAACTTGAAATAGTATACGAACAGCTGGGAAGATGGCTTGAAGAAGACGGTACTATACCAATTGATGTAGACACCAAAGCAATACGTGAACGTGCTGTGATACAATTTGCTGGAAATCTACTTAAAAGAACATTATCGGAAAGTTTTGTGGGTATTTCAGTCACTGATGGAATCCAAGAGGAAATTCCAGCCAAAAATATTAAAATTGCTGCTAGAAGTTTGAGTTTAGAATTGGCTAGACATAAAAATAAATTAGCCGCACAATTGGTTAGTGAAAATTTTATTCTAATCTTTATTATATCCTAAACTTTTATCTTTTTTGCGTCCGCCTTTAGATTGGATATGCTAGGGTTCAGTGCTTTTCTAACATTTTATTTCAGCTTAACGGGGAGTATAAAAGTATTGATATAAACTGCTGGACAAAGGTATTGCATTAAATTTCAAAATATTATAATTTAAAGTTGAAAGGTATTTTCATTTTTTTTTTTTTTTTATGGATTCATTTTAGAAAACAAGATAAAACCAATTTGTTTATGTTTTTATAACGAATAATCCGTTCATATCTTGTAAACACAAATATGCCAGTACGTCATTTCATTGCCTCTGAGTAATAAATTACTCTCTCTTACAAAGTTTTCTTTAGTGTTTTTGTTACCAGTTTTTTTTTTAAAGATTGTTTTAATTTTTTAAAACATTAAATGTCTCGTGAAGGAAATTATTCTGAAGAAATAGCAGTTCGTGTGGTAAGAGGGGTTCAGCAGTCAATTATTGCTCAGAGACTAGGAATGAATCAATCCACTGTTTCAAGAATGTTAATGCAGTGGACTCCCGAAGACCTGCCACGGGCCGTCCCAGAAGTATAACTCGGACAGATGAGAGATTTATTCATCTGAATGTGTTAAGGAACAGGTTCGTCACTAGCATTCAATTACGTCACTTGATCGCTGATGTCCGTAATGTCCATATTTCAAGTAGGACAGTCAGAAGAAGGTTAAATGAAACAAACTTGGCCTCCAGGATACCCGCTACGGGCCCTCTTCTCACCAGAGCACATAGAGTAGTCAGACTGCAATATTCATGAGAACATGTCAATTGGACAACAGAAGATTAGAGACGTGTTTTATTCCTAGTTGAGTCCAGATTCACCCTACATTCTCCAGATGGAAGGATGAGAGTTTGGAGGCGTCAAGCTGAGAGAGATGCAGAGGCTAACATTTCTCCAAGAGTGGCCTTTGGTGGAGTCGTGTTAGTATTCGGGGAGGCATAAGTTTTGACGGACGTATAGACTTACATATCGTGGAAAATGGGACGCTAAATGCCGGAAGTACCTTGAAGAGGTTCTTCAGCGATGTGTTGTACCAATTTCTGAAAGAGTCGGTGGTGATTTGCTATTAATGCAGGGCAATGCCAGATGTCACACTGCTCGAGTTGTCCTTGAGTACCTACATGATGTTGGGATTCGGCGTTTGGTTTCTCGATCGAGAAGTGACATCCAATAGAACACCTTTGGGACACAATTGAAAGACGGCTCAGACTTCACCTGATTGCCCCTAGCACTCTCAGGGAGCAATGTACAGCAGTTATTGAAGAATGGAATGAGATTTTCACAAGAGGATTTTTCCAAAATCTAATCTCTTCAATGCCAAGGAGGCTTGCTGCAGTTATCAGAGCAAGAGGAGGTATCACTAAATACTGTTCAAAAAAATGAAGAATTGATAATAAATAAGAACCATTTTAATTTTAAATTTTGCAGTTTTTTTTTTTGAGCTTTATTTCTTATTCTGTGTAATAAAACCAGGTTTTTCTTAAATTTTTGGTAGTTGTTCTTCTTTTTAGAGTTCAACAACATGAATCCATAAAAAAAAATACCTTTTAACTTCACATTATAATATTTTGAAATTTTATGCTATACATTTGTCCAGCAGTTTAGTAATAATATCAACGTACAATTGTCTGTTGTATTATAAATGGATAAAAAGATAATACCTACTCTTGCCTGTGCTTCATACTTTTAAACCAAACTAATAAAAAGTTCTTTTCACAATATCCTATTGTCAACAAATATCATCAGAGATATTTTCCATGATCAGATGTATTTTCAATTGATACATTGGATTTTAAAAGTCTTTATTGTGACGAAATTAGGTTAAGAGGGGTGTTGCTACCTGAATGGGAAAACACATGTTCGGTCCTTTAGTGACGTTGTTCCCTCTTTAAATGGAAACATCAATAAGTGGGGATGTATAACTTGAACTATGATTTATGAAGGAGATTTTACTTCGATAATTATTTATCCATACGATATTATTATTTCTATTTATTAATTTATAACAGAGCGAAAATAACACGAAAGTGTCAGCCGTGGGCCATTATGGAATAGTTACTGATAAGAAATGATAGTATCCGAGCAGAATTCCATTCCACATTTCACCTTCCACACACATTCACATACATCAGCCATGTACACACGTGTACATAAATATGTTGTTTTTTACAGGTCTAAATATAACGAGTCTAAACGAGCTCAAATACAGACATTTATAGATATATCACTAGTGGAAGGTGAAATGTGGAATGGAATGTATAATTATAAAATAAACTTGCTTATATAGATTACTTGCTCAACATAGTTATGTACCTATACCATCTTACGATCATTCAGCTCGGATTCTATCATTTCTTATCAGTAACTATTCCATAGTGGCCCATGGCTGACACTTTCGTGTTATTTTCGCTCTCTTATAAATTAATAAATAGAAATAATAATATCGTATGGATAAATAATTATCGAATTAAAATCTCCTTCATAAATCATAGTTCAAGTCATCCCCACTTATTGATGTTTTCATTTAAAGAGGGAACAACGTCATTAAAGGACCGAACATGTGTTTTTCCATTCAGGTAGCAACACCCCTCTTAACCTAGTTCCGTCACAACAAAGACTTTTAAAATCCAATGTATCAATGTATTTGCTCTGTGCAAGTCTATGTTACTACACTGTTTAACAAAAACATTCTGATGATGGGCGAACGCCCGAAACCCGTCGATGACCACAAAAATATCTCTGATACTTTCCAGCTCTGCGGAATTCAACACGTCAACAAATATCGTATGATGATTAATTTTAGGAATTATATGATCCTGCAGGCTGTTAAGAATATATTGAATATATTATGCGACATAAGTATTATATATGAAAGATTCGAAATTTAATTCGAAAGTACCGCAGAAAATCAATGATTTCTTTGTCTGCACGAAGGAATTAATTCAAAAACGCAGATCATTTTATATGCACAGTGATTATATCGTAATGCCCATTTAGTTGTAAGTAATCATGCACATTTATCACTTTGGTTAACACTCACAAATCAAGAATGGTAATATATTATGTCGAGGGGTTTCTGCTGAAGGTAGTTTGTATCATTGGCGAATATCAAATATGGCACTCTTTTACACTTATACATACATATGTGGGGTTTATAGCTACCATTTATGTACAGTAATATACCTTGCAATAAATATAACATTGACGTCTGATTAGAAGGTACATTATAAAATGTGTAGAAACGCATTGCTATAAAACCAAATCCACTGCGATCTAGAAGATTTATTGTGGCTTCCTTGCAGTGTCACTGTATGTAGAATAGAATGAAATTGAGATCCTCATTAGTTCACAGAAAAACTATATTAAATCTCTAAAACTATGTTTTTTCATGCAGTTATTATGGAACAAAATATCTTTTTTCATATATGTTTTTAAAGATGTTAGAATCTGGGAATTAACCATGTAACTTCAACATTAGTTTGAAAACATTATGGTACATATAGCATTGCATTGAAAACTTTTGTATCAAAAATTATTTACACTATTGCTCGCTACTTGGCAACAATTTCAATATTTGTTTTTTTAAAGGTGTCAGTTGTTTTAAATCGAAATGAAGACCTAATGCCTCTTGCCACATATAACTGGGGTTGTTCTTCAAGAAAAGGAGATCCTCAACTGAAGTTATTCATACAATGGCTTGCCGCCAGTGTTGCTCTTTTACCACATATTGTTTATTTTACCGCTGCCAATAGTCAATTAAATAAGGTAAATATTTACACATTTATTTTTGGCAAGTAGTTTGTAATTTTTACTTTTTTCATGTTCGCAAATAACCATAGCAATATCATATACAAAGACAAAGAAATTTCTTTCGAGAGGATTATATAATTTTTGGGGATCAATTTTTGTTGTTTAAATATATACAATAATTGCTCAGAGAGCTTTTATTTTTAAATCGAAAAGAAGACTTAATGCCTCAGGCCATATATATGGGGTTGTCCTTCAAGAATAGAAACCTTCAGCTGAAGTTATTCATACCCTGCCAGTGTAGCTCTTATTTGAAGATAATTAGAATTAGTGAACCTGGTAACGATTTTATCGCTAAAGTAATCATATTCATTTAAAATATTATTTATTCGCCCAAATTTCGGGAGGATATCTCACTGCATCCGCCTCTCGCAAAGGAGTGATGCGCAGTATTTTTCTCAACCTGGTTATTCTGAAGCTGAGTGCGAAAGAAATCGAAATCAACTTTTAATTGATCATTTGCTGAAACAAAAGCGTTTACTGAAATTATTACACTCGTGGCTAAATTGCACTCTGAAAACAAAACAATAAAACGTAAACATATACTAGATTGAGACAACTAGTCACGCTTAAATATCAGTATTGGCAAAATATATCAGGCAGTTAATTAAAATTAAGCAATAATAACGTACCAAATTTTTAGTTAATTCATGGTTTTGTTTGTCTGCATAAAGTTATAGTTTTGTCAATGTCCCAACACAAGATTGCAAGGGAGCGAAAAAAAAATAACATTCTATAACCTGGTGTGAAACACTCACACTCTTACTGATATAATTTTTTTTTTTATTTGGGTCAAAGACAATTCCTAAGGAATCGTATCCCCAATGCCCAAAGTCCAAGATTCCCTGTCCTGCCACTCCCCTTCCCGAAGGCCTCTAGAGGCCATTCCTTCGGTGGTACCCTCCATCCAAGTTTTCCTAGGCCTGCCTTTCCTTCTCCTCTCACTAGGAATAAAATCAATGATTTTCCTAGGCCATCTCTCACCGCTCATTCGCATCACGTGGCCGTACCATTTTAACTTTCGTGTTTCGACGGAATGTAAAATGTTTTTCTGTATTCCAACACGTCTTCGGATTTCCGGATCTGGCACGTGCCATATGTTGGAGACTCTACAGCTTCTCCAGAAATCCATTTCTAAGGCCAGTAGCCTATCTTCCAATTTCTTCGTTAGGCGCCAGGCGTAGAGGGTTATACTCGCTAAGAAAACGTGGAAAAGCCTTTTTTTAATTTCCATGCGGATAGATTTACTCCAAAGTACCGAGTTTAATAATTGGATAGCTTGTCTTCCCTTTACAATTTTCTTTTGGATATCCAATTCTAAAGACTCAGTAGCTGATAACCAGGCACCTAGGTACTTAAACTCGCTACCAATCATCCACAATCAGGGACGTTGGAGAAGATCCGCCTACCACCATTGCGTTTTGGACTTACTGACCTCTAACCCCCATTCTGAGTACGCTGCGAGCAACTTCCTCAACACGTATGCTAGGTTTTCCTCATCTTCAGCAATAAGAACTTGATCGTCCGCAAACTGCAACGTGTACAGGGTATCTTCTCCCACTTTCACTCCCATTTTTGAGCATTTTCTCTTCCAATCAGAGAGGGCCACATCGACGAAGATGTTAAAGAGGACGGGCGAAAAACAGCAACCTTGTCTGAGTCCTTTTGATATAGCGAACAATTCAGAAAAGCAGTTACCAAGTTTAACAGTACATTTCGCTTCCTTATAAATATTATGCACGGCTTGAATTAAGTAATCACTAACATCCGCTTGACCCAGAGCCTCCCAGAGTTTTACCCAAGGAACAGTGTCGTAAGCTTTCTGTAAGTCTACGAATGCCAAGTAAACTTCGCGGTTGCAAGTACTTTTCTTCTCTAACAGTTGGGTTATGCAGAAAATATGATCACGCCGGACCGTCCTGCTCGAAAACCAGCCTGTTCCTCTGTCCACTTCCCAGAGTACTCTTTCTCAATTCTATTTTTTAGTACTCTCCCGTAAAGTCTACTGAGACTATTCGTAACTGTTATTCCTCTGTAATTCTTAAATTTTATACACAGGAATAATGTGTCCAACAGTCCACTCAGAAGGAATCTCTGCTCCATTAATGCATTCCGTAAATATGGATGCTAAATTATTTTAAATCAGAACCAGAGTTCTTTATTAATTCAATGGGTATGTCGCCTGGCCTGGGTGATCTCTTGTTTTGCATTTCTTTTAATGCAGCTTCCAGTTCTTCCACTGTTACCGGAAATATATTTTGGTCCTAAAACTCTTCGTTCTGGAAAGGGGTGTTTGACCACTTAAAAAAGATGGTCTATCTTCTTCCAGAAGTTTAGCGAAATATTCCGCCAATCTGCTAATCCTAATAAATGGCGATTTATTTTGTTAGGTTTAGGGTTTTTTATTTTTTTCAAAGCTTGCCAAGCCTCAGTTGGTTTCTGCCCTCCAGTGTAAGTATTAATCTGATTACAAGTATTTTCGCAATATTTATTGGCCCATTCTTTTCTTTTTCACTACTCTATTTATCCTTTTGTAATCTTCATAGACAGCAGCATCCTTTGTGGCTAGCCATTTCTGAAATAAATTCTTTTTCTTACCCACCAATTCTTCAGCCTCTTCATTCCACCAATATTTATTTTTCTTCTTTCTATTATCCAACCCTAAAGCCTCAAAAGCCGCCTTGTGTAAACAGTTCTTTACACTGTCGTATTGTTTAGAGATACTCTTCTCCTTAGTGTCTAACCCCAACGATACTCTTTTTTTGAAGAGGTATTTGGTTGATTCCTGACTCAAACTATCTAAACAATAGCGGATCATTTCATGATTATTGCTACAGGAATTGTCGATGTTTTGTTTCCTGGGTAATTTGTGTATCTTGAACATAAAGGCGCCCCTCACGAGATAGTGTTCCGAACCACATTCCGCGCCTCTCATCACTCTCACATCTCTAGGGATCACTTTGGAATTGTTCCTAATGATCAGATAAACAATTACAGATTTAAGTTGTCGTGTGGGTTGGCACCAAGTAAATTTATGTATTTATTTATGCTTAAAAAAACCGTTCAGTATTTTCAGATTATGCACTTTACAAAGATAAGTCGGGTTCCGTGGTCATTACACACTTCTTCTCCATACCTTCCAACCACATTATTACCAATCCTTTTACCCACTTTTCCGTTCAAATCGCCTATCATCACGAGAATCTCTAATTCTAATTCTTCATCTTCTTCCTCTAATGCTTTAAAGAACTGGTCTTTTTCTACCGATGGTCTATCATCATTCGGAGCGTATACCCCTAAAATAACAACAGTTTTAATTCAACTCTAATCATTCTTTCATTGATCCACTCATAGTCACTCACTAAATTACCGTATTTTTTATTAATTAAAACGGCTACTCCTGCTCCATTCAGCTCTTTTATCACCTCCATCCTCTTATTATTAAACCCTTGAATATTCCACGTTCCGAATAGTAAAGTCCGTTTCCACTCCTTATGTCGTTGCCGTTTAGAGACCGCCGAATCTTTTTTATTGGGACTGAAAGCTTTGACAGTTTTTACGATGACGGGTTGCTGGCCCGCCGCTCAACCCCCAATCGGCTGGACCTGGTTTAAATTCGAGGTATCCTTCCTCTAGATAGGCTGCCTTCACTACGGCTAAGAGCCCTATCCACCCTTTAAACCGGAAAAAGGAACAAAAAGGATGGGTAAAGGATAGGAAGTAAGGAATTGAAAGGAAAAGGTAAAGAAGTCAACGGCCAGTTGTCCCTTAAGTCGCCTTCTAACCCCAGACCCACAGGAAGGTACTGCTGTAATACAGTTATAAAAGAAAATTTACTAATTTTCTTCAAATTTTGAAATGTACTTATTTTTCTCTAAAATAGAGGTGGGAGAGAAGTACCTACCTAAGGCAGTAGTAGTAAAATGGTTACACTGTATATCCAGAAGACAACAGCAATAACAGTGAACCTTTCTAGTATCATTTTTTCTAGATAAGTTTTATAATAAAATTCATAGGTACATATCTACGCAATAAGCATTCAATATTTAAAGAAAATCGTTTGAATTATCTTCGCAAAAATTCCCCCTCCATGAAAACGTATTTTCGGTGAAAACCTAATTTTGAAAATTTAACTCATCATAAAATTACTCTTAGAGAGTAGAAAAAAATAGAAATGAGACCCAAAACGAAACAAGTTGAGCATAACTGATGAACATTGAAGTTCATAATTACATTATAGAAAAAAATATTTCAACTAAAAAAAAAAAATATTCTGACGTGCATTCAAAATCGAACATTAAAAAAGCTTCAACACAGAAAAAAGCTTGCATTTTGGCTCCTTTGTTTAAGAGTTACATCTGTTTCCATATTTTTGTTTTGACTCCACATTTATCTTGGATATTACAGTTGGACACAGTTTGTCGTGTACTACTGGATAGACAGTGGAGCGTTGGTGACCTCATATCTGCCCTTTTAAGATACAGTGATATAAAAATTGTTAACCCTCATGAAAATATTTCGCCATCATTATTTGAGCAAATAATTGGAATGGAAGAAAGGACACCATATGATAAAAGTGATAATAGTACACCAGAATAATTTATAGAACTTCGTAAAGTTATCGATTATATTATTGAAATAAAATATAAGTAATATGTACAAATTTTGTCCTGTTTTGCTAGTCAAGTATTTTTTGTTTTTGTTTTGTATTGTTTTGTCAATATATGTCGTGCCAAATACGTGTGCAGTGTGTGCCAATTTGCAGGTTTGTTTTGTTTGTATGTTTTTTTTATTGATATTTTACAATTTTGCTTCTGTAGTTTTGTGATAATGACAATGACTCAGGCGAAAACTGTGAGATTTTTATCATGAAGACTAAAATAAAGAAATCAATTAATTTTTACAAAAATAGTTACACTGACAACGAGCAATGATATTTTCTTTTAAAGTTCATATACTTAAAATAGTAATAAGTTTTTATTTTGAATTTAATTTACTATAACTTTTTTATAATATTAAAGAATAGGCTTTCCAGTTTTCTGTTTTCTTATCAGTTAGTACAAGGATAATAAAAACCATTTGAAAGAATGACTTCATTTTCAAAGTCTGCAACAGAATCTCCTCTTTGTAATTTTTAGAGCTCGTTGTCAAATGAAAAACTTAATTTTTTACCTAAACTACATCTTTTGGCTTGAATACTTGCTTAGAAAAAAAAATGAAATACTATCTAGTTATAATAATAATTAGATTCGGACCAACTAAGTAGATATGTTTTTATTGAGAAGATCAATTCAAGGCACAGCTAACGGTGAAGATGGTTTGCCAACTCAGAATTCTGATAACTTAATCTGACTTTTAAAGGTTTTAGAATTGTATTTAGGTTAAAACAAAATCAAGAGTGAAATCCTCTTATTATTTACCGTTTGTAGTTTGTATGTAGTTAATGAAAATGAAACTATACAGATTAGAAATTAGTGAGTTAGAATTTTGCTTCTGCGTTAACGCTAGCTAAGATAATAATAATATCTTCTTCATTTATTTATACATTGTGATTACAAATTGCGCCAATGAGCTTGAAATTTAAACTTCAGTAAACATTCAGATTGTTCATCAAACTTCCTAACTCCTGTTGTCATACCTTCTAGGGGTGCATGATTTAATTTGAAAGGTTGCATCATAATGTTTTTGCAATAATTCGTAATTTATAGCTTCCACAGAATATAGGATTGGCTATGCCAATATTACATTGGCAATGTCAGTATTCGCGATCGCAAAAAAAATGCTTCTGGCAATTCTAATTGTATATATGGTTTCCTAAGAATAATCCTGATGTGTGAAAATTCAACGCCTCTAGCACTTTCTCTTATCAGCAAAGTGAAGAAGAATGCGGGCAGAAGAGGCCATAATAGATCATAATGGTCATAATTCTTCGCTGATAAATCTAGATTTTTTAGCAGGTTCATTAATCACCTGACCTTCCTTTCTAAGTGACAAATGGCATCTCCAGTTCAATCTTGTGGTCTGATATAGAAAACTCTTCTTCCCCATACAGCTTTAGAGTATTTTTCCGTCGGCTGTATCCCCCTCACTAACTCATGTATATCATTCTAAGTAGTAACTGAGTTTTCTAATCACTACATTTAAATGTAATCTCATTAATGCTTTATCTCATATATAATCTCTTAATTATCCTAAAATTAGACAGACTTTAATTGTATGATAAAAATCACTAAAGTATACATTTTTTAATTAATGAAAAAATGAATTAATCTTTAATCTAATTTCTACTGCCAAAAATAAACCCTTCAATAAACTAAAATTTTATAATTTTTTCTGAAATAACCTCTCGTTTTCATTAAATAGAAAATATTCTCTGTGTTTACATGTTTTTTAAATCTTTAATACTTTTACAAATCGTGATCATTTACCACACAAACTGCACCCTTCCGGGCAAATCTGAAATTGCATATGTCAGCAAACTTCCTTTCCAGATTCCTAAATTAAATTTACTTGTTTATATTAAAAAGTTCACTCATTTTATTATAAAACCTTAAATTTTATCCCTTAATTACACACATTTACTTTTATCAGCATAATTTATGTGTAGCAATATTCTTGTATTTCTTAGCAGTGTTGAATTAAGTGTTGTTCGCGTTGTTTGGCTGGGATAATCCGTGCAGGATCTCTAATCAAGATCTCTGATCTGGGCTATTTCACTTTGAAACTATGTATTTTTGTTTTAAAAAATGTAAACGATGGCCAAATGTTAGACTATTTTAGGAATTTAATAAATAAATTTTAACAGACATTTGCAAAGTAAATAAAATTTGTCATTATCTTTGAATAGTTGTTTGTATCTTGTTTATGCCAAAAGATGTAGTTTACTCAATGAATATTTTTCATACAAAAGAAAATTGACATTTCTTTTTCATACTGATAATTGTAAGCGCCAAACCAAAAAAATATAGTAGAACTAATAGAATTGTGATATATAGACAGTATTAGATTTTTAAAATTATATATTAAAAAATAAAGCAGATATTTATAAGAAAAATGAAATTAAATTTTCAGTATTAAACACCAAATATTCAAAAATTGATCAGAAAACAGAAAAGTGTGCTCATAAAGAAAAACATTTATGGATTTTACGCATTTAATTTAAAGAGAAAAAAAGTCATATCATGGTAACTATAAAATGAAAACTATTTTTGTTGGCAATTTTCATAGAAATAGAAAATTTTCCAAGTGTTTTTGTATAAAAGGAAATATTTGTCATAAATCAATATTTCTTAAATAATTTCTACAAAATGGTGTTATAGAAGAAATTCAAAAATATTAACACCTTCTCTTTTCACTGGTGACAATAATGGAAGAAAACTTAAATTTCCTATTTTATAAGTTTCAAACAAATTGAAATGCATTTTCTAAGCATTTTTTTTTTTTACTCTATGTACTTTTCAGTTTTATCGCAAAGTGCAGTTATATAAAAATTATCAATCTTACAATGAAATTATTTAAAAACAACAATTTATTGAATGATTGTATGTTTAATCTTTATTTATTTCATTTTGTGTTACTAGATACTTTACAGTGCGGGTCTTATTTTAATATAGTCGAATGATAAAGAAACTAAACGCTTAAAAAAAAAACATTAAAATACATTGAAAAACTAAAAGACTTGGCCTTCCAGACTCAGCCACTGTGATCCAAGGAATCTATAGTGACTTTTCCAGTTAGGGCACATAGTCCCCCAAGGTAAGGCCTGTCAGACCGAGCAACAAACGACCCTCGCTTAAACAAAGATGGCAGGATTCTACTTCTCTAGAAGTGGGAAACCTCAGTGCCTTCACATAGCTCGAGTCATGAACCACTGTTTCCTCTGGCCATCACCTAGTTCCAAAAGAGGCATATCCCATTGAGTTGGTTCTGATCCGAGAACGGAATAAACAGCTTGGTTCTGTACAGAAGTTCCCTCCTGAAAAAGCAGCCATCCTTTTAATAAAGGGCTTTGCCTTGACCTTCCAAGGCGAAGGCCATCTGTAAGATTTGACAGTTATCAGATCATTCTTGTTTTTTAATAGATGACCTAATTAGGCATTTAAAGAAGCTATAAACAGATTGGAATGCAATAAAGGCAGCCAACTCATTCTCTGATGTCTCGAGCATCAGGTATCCAATCTAATGTCAGACTTCCAATTGCCAGCTCCATCAGCGCACCTAGTCAGTCCCATACCAACCCAGAACCGTTCTGGCTTATATCAACAGATAAAACTTCCATTTTTATTATAAGATTCCCAAAATAAAATAAAAATTAATCATCTAAATTTCCTCGTTTGCATGAATTGAGAAGAAATAGGTTTATGTATCAAACATCTTTCTAAGGAGAAATTACAAACTTAATGTACTTAAACATTTACAAAAAAGACAATATGACCCCTTAATCTTCCAAATTTTGTTTTAAACACAATCTAATCGATCTTTTGTTTTCGTCGATACGCCCGCACTGTAAATTTCTTGAAATTTTTTTGATGATTGGCTAGTCTAGATAAAACAGAAATTTAGTCAATTAGTCGTAAGTTTTGTAAATAAGTCCATAATTTTGTTTCCTTTTTTTTTATCTTTTTCAAATACGCAGTATAAAGTAAAAAATTCATTACATGATTTTATTGTTTCAAAATAAAACTGAATATGTATTCGATTATTTTTTGAGGATTTGACGATCAATATTGATTACTTTTTATTATTATATTTAGAGTGTTTTCCCTAGTCTTCCAAAACAATTTTATTTTACTGTTTTTTTCTATTTAATGTTATTGATTGAATTTAATCAATGAGTAATAAAAGAAATTCAATGAAGATAAGTTAAAGTCGAATAATTTTATAATAAATTAACAATACACATATCTGTTTTATGAAAATGTATTTTTAGAATAAACTTTTTTTTTTCTTTTTGTTATCAATTTGCAACCTACTTTTTTACATTGAATGTTCAATTGGCAGAATGTGGGTGCTTTGCGTATTTATAGTAGTTCTAAGACTTTTAACGCAGAATACGTTTTTTGGGAGGCACCTTTTCTTTTTCTTGGCATTAGCTAGCGCCAGAGCCAAAACGAATTTTAGAAATATATAATCCTGTTCTGTAGCACCAAGCTATAGGTAACTCAACTTTAAACTATTCTTTTGATGGAATGAAAGAAATCTCAGCAATTAATAGACAAATTTCTTCTTTGGGATGAAGTAAGTTTTTAATTGGTAATTAAAAGGATGAACAACTAAGTTATTTAATTTATGAAATAGTTTTTCTCTCTCTATTTTGTACAGTATACAGGACATTATTATATGCTCTAGAGATTCTGGAACTTTGCAAACTGTACAGTTCGCATTGTCTTCTTTCCCTATCTTATTCAGGTAAACCCTGCAAAGTCCGTTGTTTGCTTTTAATCTGCATACGATTCTTATTGTATTCTTATTTAATGCGTATGGTGCATGCCAGGTCCTACGGGGTATATCTGGATTGATTAATTTATAAAACGACCCTTTTGGAGAATTTGAAAATTTATACTGCCATTAAGTCCGAACTTGATTTTCAAGTTTGTTTGCCACATCACGGAAAGGAATTTTAATAATGGCCTTCTGTCCTTCTTTGATTGCTATTAGTAGAGGTCCCAAGAGTACATTTTCGATTCTAAGGAAAATATGCCTATCACCCATTAACTTTATTATTTTATTAATAAAATCAAGGGGAATATTTAAAGAAAGCATTCTGCCTGCGAGAAGACACAGGTCTACATTATCGTAAGCTTTGCTTATGTCCAGGAATATAGCCAGTGTTATCTTATGCGAAGAAAAACCTAAATGTATATTGGTAACCAACTGATTTATTGCGTCCATAGTTGACTTACCCTTACGAAAACCATATTGACAAGATGGTAATTTGTCATGAAACTCCAGCCACCACTCCAATCTAAATTTAATTAACCGTTCAAACGTATTAAGCATACACGATGATAATGATATAGGTCTTTATCAGATAATGATAAGAGCTTGACAAGTAACGGGGTTTACCTGGTTTTAATGTAGGAATAACTTCCACAGGAAAATTCTCTTTTGACCATATATCGTTAAATATGAATAAAACATTATTTATAATATTCTCTAGTAATTGTTTAGCTAAGGATACACGAGCTGATCTTTACCAGGAGCGGTATTCAAATTGCTTTTAATGGATGACCGAATTTCTGCAAGCTGGAAATCTTGCAGCAGAAGATGTTGACCATTAGATTCAGAAATAACAGGCAAACTATTAAGTACATAAGAAGGGGTTAAATTGAAAAGCATTTCATGAGCCCAGTCACCCATTTCTGCTGACCGTGAACATTTTTAACCTCTTAATTTGGTCCCATATCAGTTTAATCGGGGTATTCCTATTTAATTTATTGCAAAAATCTTTCCAAGCATTACGTTTTGCCTGCTTGATATATCGTTTTGTTTCAGCGCATGCATTTTTGTATGAGTAGAAATTGTCAAGGGTTGGAGCATTTATATATTTGGAATTTCCTTTTACTATTTGATGTAGTAAGGAAAGAATTACACCGGCTACTATTAACTTTGTCTTTAAAGTGGGGAATGGACTAATTACAAACATTATTAATATTTTCAATTAATGCTTCGTATGTATGATTCTTGCATTAATGTCCTATATAAAGACCAGTCTGCTTGCTTAACATTCCAAGTTCTATAAGGTTTAAATTTGGTATTTCTCGAAACAAAACTATGTGAAGTAATTAAGATTGGAAGGTGATTTGAACCCATAGGATCTTGTATTGAGTACCAATCAGAATATTAGAATAGTGAGAGGAGCAAAATGTTATATCAATGGCAGAGACAGATTGCTGGTTACATTCTGGATCAGAGTAGGAGATCCATCATTTAAAAAATTAAAATTAGCTTCATTAGCTGCAAATACTAAATTTCTAAATACATTATAACCGCTAAATTTATGTTTTCCCTGGCTTAAACCAAGTTTCTGAGAGAGCACATACATCGGCTTTATAGGAAAAAAGTAGAAATTCTGATTCTCCCTTGTTTGCAACAGCTAATCTCGCATTCTACTGGATAATTGTCAAATAAGGATGCATTTATGTGAAATTTGTAAGGTTAGGAATTTATCCTTCAGTTATCCATAGAGATAATAGTAAAAATACAAAAAATAAAAAAGGGTGAGATATAGATACAAATATAGCTACTAGAAGTTAAACAAGTACAATTAATCTAAATCTTATTTTTTGTTTCCAAAAAGAGCCATATCTCCCAAGCGATCTTTTATTAAATCTTTAATATCAATTGAAGCAGGGATTTCAACATTTTTAAATTTTAGTCTCTCAATTAGAGTCATAACTATTTCCAGTATCTTATCTATATCTACTACATTAATTACTTCTGTTTTCGAACTTCTCATGCCATGAGAGTTTTCTTTCATTAAACCTCCTGGAGTATTTTTGGGGTAATCGTATAATCGTTTCCTTATTTCCACATCGAAATCAGTGGGCGAACTATAAACCCTTTTTTTGTTAATAGTTCCATCTGATTTATTAGTAGAGTTTTTATTAACTTGGCAGTGATTATAAAGGTAAAGGCGGAAATATGTTTTTATCATTAATTACAGGGGTGGAAATTACTTTAGCTAATGTGGATGTATTTTGTATTTGGTCTTTAGCATCTATGAAAGATAAATTTCCTGAAGCCATTAAGGTTTTAATAGTTTTTTGTTTCTTAAATTCTGGGCAATTTTTGTGTGATTTAGCAGAATGTGCTCCTTTACAGTGAACACATTGTGTGATATTAATCATCAATCTTTTTTATCGTGAGAATCTCCACAATTTTCACAGCGAGTCACCCCTTTACATTGTTTACTCATATGACCATAACGTAAGCAACGGTAACACTGAATTACATTCTGGACATATGGACTAACAGCACACCTCATAAATATAGCTGTATATAGACAAAACTGGGCAAAGATTGTCCCCTAAATGTTAACAATACAGTACCAATAGGAAGTAACTCTTTAACTATACCATCCTTACCAAATACATTACGCTTAAATCTTTAACCCTCAACTACTTTAAAATTGTTTGTACCCTCATTAATTTCAATCCTTGATTTAATTTCTTTTTCACTTAAATTGATATCCATCCCTGTGATAACACCCTTTCTTTTTAATAAAAATGGGAATATAACAATCAAAACCCTTTCTCTTCAAAATCTCAGATTTAACCAATAAATTAGCACATGCTGTATTTACCATCGAAATTCTAATTCTGTTTCTTCCCATAGCTTTTACATTTTTATTTATTGTTGGATACGCGTTGATTCGCGTATAATTTTTCCAATACTCATGGGATGAATTCTAGAAATTCCATTCCCCACTTTAGATAAACTTTCCAAATATACATAAAATGGCCCCACATCTTCGCAGACAAATAATTCCTTATCATTTTCGTAGCTGGATTTACAGTATCCGTTTGACTGGAGTCGTTGGACATCCTCAATAAATTAAATTTAAAAGTATTTATATAAGAACTTATTTGATTCGGAAGTTCATCCGGGGGAATCCCCCTTTTATCTGCGGTGGCCATACCACCTGCCAATGTGAAAGACGTTCACAGTAGTTAAAAATATGCGTAATTAATTACGTACAATTAGATACTTATACCTTATAAAGTTAGGAGAGAAAACAAAATTAAAACTAAGAGAAAGAAAGCAATAATAATAATAAAAAGCGCTTATAAAATAGAAATTTAATAAGAAAAGTATAAAATATATGCCTTAAATTGTATAGAGAAACTAAAATACTAAGTAAAGGTATAGGTTAGCTACAAGCGTATATGCTGTCAGTTCGAAAGTTAATCAACTGTTGGGAGGCACCTATTTTTTTTTGTAAAAAGCGAAGTTTTCCCTTACAGCAAGGTCACTACTGGTTTTTTGTTGGGGGGAGGGTTGCATGTGTGCTATACATGCTGCAACTGTCATATGACAGATACCGTTTGAATTTTTTTTACGTTCAGTTACATAGACTTTCTTATAAAAAATTAATTCTGCGATATGTTTTTAACTGTAAGTAATAGTGCAATCAATAACCAGTGGAGATATCACTGTTTTAACAATCTGGACGCATAACAAGGTTAACTACTTATCAAGTTAATACATACAATATTATATAATATAGGATTGATTAATATACAATAGTTGACTAATTTAAATAATGATTTCTTTTTCTGGGCTGAAAATAAAAGAAGGTCTTTAGTAGTAATATTACAAAAAATATTTATATCTTTAATTAATTTTATTGTCAAGAAAAATAAGTTTTTAAGTTTTATTTATTTCTAATTGCCTACTCGTTATATTAGCCTTGTAATCCGGATGTATTCATTTACTAGTTTATCACTTGCTGTGGAAAATTCTTAAATATCATTTCATTTTAGAATTTTTTATTTTTATTTTGTTTTTAATTTAAGGGGCGTCAACATCTATGGTCATTGACATACTTTTAGAAACATCATAATTAACATTTTAATTCAATATTGGTATTAACATTGAATAAAAGTATTCAATATTAATGAAAAAAAAATATTGATAATAAATCGCTCCCGCCTCAGCCACCCAGTATTCCTATCCCCCGCTTCTTCTAATGATATCACCTCTCTATTAAGCACATTCATTAATGAATTTAAGTCCTTAATTAATCCTCCTATTACACTTCTCACCACCATCATCAGCGAACTACTTCCTCGTCATAACAGATCATAAATTCCCCAACTCACTATTCCCTTTCCATTCTTCTATGGGACGCCAATGGACTGACATCCCACAGAGACGAACTGGATGTATTTTTACATGACCGAAAAATCAACGTGGCACTGATTACAAAATCTGACGTCAAATACAGACGACCTAGATATCCCTCTCCAACTCTCTCCTCCTCCCAAGGCGTTTACGCCTTCCGAAGTTTCTCACATCATAAAACACCTACCATCCAAAAAAGCGCCACGCTTTGACTTAATTACATCAAAAATCCTATCCCATCTCCCAAAGAAAGCAATAGTACTTCTTACAACAATATACAATTCAGTTCTCCGAACCACTTACTTTCCTCTAGAATGGAAATTCTCTATAATAAAAATGATACCCAAACCCTCCAAACCTCATCATCTCCTAACTTCCTACCGACCGATAAGTCTCTTACCCCTGATGGGTAAGATTCTTGAAAAACTCATCCTCAAGAGAATTCACAATCTCCTTGAAGACTCTGAAGTAATACCCAACCATCAGTTCGGATTTCGAAGCCTACATTCCACCGTTCATCAATGCCATCGCGTTGTAGACGTCATCGCTTCCTCTCTTGAGCGAAAACAGTATTGTTCTGGTGCTTTCTTAGATATTGCGCAAGCATTTGATAGGGTATGGCACCATGGGCTGCTGTGGAAGCTCAAGAGCATCCTTCCTTATACCTATTACCTCATCCTTAATTCTTACCTCTCACACAGATATTTCGGTGTAAGTGTTGGGCACTCCTTGTCTTCCTATTACCTTTTAGCAGCTGGTGTCCCACAGGGATGTACTCTTGCTTCCATTCTTTTCACAATATATACTGCCGATATTCCAACCAATCCGAACACTCATACCTTTACCTACGCAGATGACACAGCCATCCTTTCCCCACATCCCGATCCTGTCCTAAGCACATGTAACCTTCAGCAACACTTGCAATCCCTAGAGAAATGGTTTTGCAGATGGAGAATGAAGGTTAACGTCCAAAAAAGCAAAAATATAACGTTCACCTAAGACGTGCCATTTGTCCTCCCGTTCATATCAACCACATCTTATCACCATGCGTTGATACAGTTAAATATCTAGGACTCTATATAGACAAACGCCTGACATGGAACCCACATACAAGACTGAAACAAAACAAGTAAAAAAAACGTTACAGCCTACTCAAGCGACTACTAGACAGACGCTCAAAACGAACTTTAAACAACAAATTACTTATCTACAATCTCCTATTGAAACCAATTTGGTCTTACGGACTCGAGTTATGGGGCTCAACCAAGCGTTCAAACATCCACCACCTCCAAACCCTACAATCCAAAATACTCCGTTATTAACCAATGCTCCATTTTACGTTTCTAACCTGACAATACATTCTGATCTCCAGATTCCATTTATAAGTGACCTGGTCCAAATACGATCCCGCAAATTTCACACCCGTCCCGCACATCATCACAATCCATTAATTCACCAACTTTCCTCAGCAGCCATTCCAGATAACCCTCCTCGACGACTGAGGCGGCAGTGGCCTCGTGATCTCTTATAAGTGCGCAGCGAAATAATGTGGAGGGTCACCACTGGGTGATTTCTCCATTCCCGTGATTGTAAGTCATCTCATTTACTTGTTGCTGGTTACGCAAGCGTACCAGCAGTTGTAAATTTTCAAATAAATGAAAAAAAAAAAAAAATTTTATCAAACGGTATAGAATTTAAAAAAAAAAAAATTGCGCACAGTACGATAGGCTGTGAATATCAATGATTTTTCCAAACTATGTTTGTGCTATAAGGATTCATTAAAACATTATTTTATCATTAATACTTTATTCTTGTATCATACTTTTCTTTATTAGTATTCGAAACAAATTTCTAAATTCAATTCCATTAGGAGTTAAACAATTATTTACAAATTATATATTAGAATGGTAACATTTCCATCTTTGCACAATAATCTTACAACAAAACTAATATAAATTAGTTATATTCTATAAAAACAAACAGTTACATGCGTTTAATATTAAATACTTTGAGTGGGACATAAAACAATTAAATTTCTAGAAACAAAATTGTAGATTCATTAGAAAGTATACACATTTTTTACAGATATAAATTTTAAAACAGTTGACTAATTTTAATAACAATGTTTGTTTTTTTTCTGGATTGAAATTAAAAAGTCTTAAAAGTATTAATATTAAAATAAAAAAGTATATAAACAATTAAAAATCAATAATTGACACATGACAAATTACCTTACAAAAGAATGAGAAGAATTCTTAAACATGCAATAATTCTGATTCTAAAATAGATAGTATCAAATGATTATGACAAGATCGCTTTTACATATACCATTATTTGCTTGGAATGTGAAAGTTGCAAGAAAATTTGGAGTCTTTATTCAGGATAACATTCGTAACTGTTTTTCATAATAGATTTCGGGCCCCCTCCCCGAAATCTATTATGAACCGTAATGATTCACACTTTTCAGCTAAAATCAATCTTTCGGGCCCCCTCCCCGAAATCTATTATGAACCGTAATGATTCACACTTTTCAGCTAAAATCAATCATCCAAAACTATGACCTCAAATGGATCACTACCCTTTTCTTTGGATTTCTCTTTATTTTTCGTTGTCTGCAATGGTGATGATGATTCTGATTTTATTTTTGGATTACTCGTGGTTATAGTAATACTGCTACCAAAATTTCTAATTGCATCTGCCACACTACTGTCCAAATTTGTAACTTTACTGAATATTTTTAATTTATCATCTAATTTTACTGATTTACTATTTGGCATATTCTTACTGTAGGGTTCCATTTTCGTTGTGCTCGGCGTTATCGTCAACGAATCCAACAGAGCTTTCGGTGGTTGATTACGTGGCGGTGGATTTATCTGTGAATAACTGGCCTGTTTTGTTGGGCTTCTGTTTATTGTTAAACCACCGGGTATGGTTACATCGTTGTTTTGTAATAATGATTTCGTAGATGTCTTTGCCTTTTCACCAGTATTATTATTATCATTCTGTGAGTTTTTTTTCGTATAATTTTGTGAGCTAATCTTTTTTGCAGATAATATTTTATGTTGTAAACTGGGCTCTTGTGGTTTTGACGTTGGTAGATTTGTGGACGATGTTGATGATTGCAATGATGATTTGTTTAACTCAAAATTAGAACTGGGTAGTGTTGATTTTGAAGTGATCGACAATGAGGGATTTATTACTGATACTGATATTGGCAAGGTTTTCTTCACAGACTGCGTACTGTTTGTTGGTGTTGGTATCTGTGATACTGATAATGATTTTGTGGATAGTATTGGTGGCATACTCTTGTTCGATTGATTGTTCATTTGTGTTGTTGAGGTTTGTAGTAATGGACCGAAAACTGGATTTGATGATCGTATAATAGACGTTTGATTGTTCAATGGATGTGGTGGTAAATTCAAAGAAGGAACCTGTTTTCTTTGTGAACCACTTTTTTGCGAAGCGCTGCCGCCGTTGTTTGTCAATTGTTTGGACAGTGATTTGCTCGAAAATTTTGTAACAGATACAGAAATTGGGTTTATATTAGTTTTAGAGGTTATCGAAGTTGAAGACGATGAAGGTGAATTAGGTTTTATAGGTGTAATAGAAAGGCTAGGTCGATCTTTAAGTATTGGCGGACTGATTTGTGACACTTCGACCGGTTTAGCTGGTTGCTGACTACCTGCCGTTGTTGTAACAGTCGTCGAAGGGCTGGGCACTGAATACACAGACGTGAACTTAAAAGGTGGTGCCAATGGATTTGCCTGTGATGACATGGCCAACTGGCGATTCAGCTCAGCATTTTGCAAAGTGAGCTGCCTCACCAATTCATTCTGATACATTAATGCGGAAAATTGTGGCATATTTATTAGTTGGGATATATCTGGTTGTCTAGGCGTTGGCATTCTTGGTCCCAAACTGGAATTTGGTGGACGTCCACGCGGCTTCCGCCCGGTTGTTCCTCCACGGTTTCCACGGTGTCTAACCGTATTGTTAACCTAGGAAGAAATTATTCACAATTAATACCATCCAATGTCATCTTTACAATAATAAAGCCGATAATCTGAACTGGAATACCTCTGCCATGCTAACAACAGGTAGATGATTTTCTGACAAGTTTAACACCTTAGAAGAGGAAGTAGTAGTAATGACAGAAGAGAAATTGATGGACGTACTTGATGATGAAGATACGGTCACCTGTTGCTGTTGCTGAAGTTGTTGATGTTGTTTCTGCTGGGCGATCTCTTGTTGACAGAATCGTATAGCAGCGTCCAATACTGAGCCACTTTCAGTCTAGCATAGTTGAAAAATTGTGTTAAATAAAAAGTATTATTATCTAAACAGGAAAGCTCGTGTCCGTGTAGTACATTAAAACAAAACTACAACCTGTCACAATAACCCGCAGAAACCTATGGCGACTTTTAACGGGAATATGTAGTTCAGTAAATCTTGCTTCCCACTGCCAAAGTTCTAGAATTCGTTACCAACGCAGCTCTAGTTTTTAATCGATAATGCCGATTCAACATCGATAAAGCCCCCAAGGGAAATGAACGCTATTGCTCACACCAAAAGCGAGGACGCCAGCCCCAGTAAATAGGAGCTCCACAAGTATCGTTTTGTTAATATTATATTAACCTTATTTAATACCCAAAGTTGGTTATTAATACATTCAACAATGTTACTTCTAACTTATATGTAAAACTAAGGCATTAATAGCCATGCGTTCATTCCGAAAATGATGTTTTTATAAGTCGGTATTTCATAATATGAATAAGGTATGTACAAAATTCAAAGTAAAGTACATTGACAATTGCATTACTGAACTTTAAAGAAGTTTACAAATCTACATGAAACCTTCTTAATGAGTTCCGCAAATCATTTATTACTGAACTCACACGGCTTTCTATTCAGGAATTAACAAATTTTATTGGTACAGCACTTTAAAGGAAAGCATTACATCCCAACAGTTCCAAAAAATCTCCTTTTTCGGGAACAAAATGTCTGATGAAAAACACTCTCACGATTTTTTCTCACTGTACTGTCACACCCAATTAAATTTTCTTAAAACCCGGAATCTTCGTTACATATTCGTTAATATTATGTGGCTGAAAGAACTAGACAAATTAACTCCTGGAAATTGAGACTTTCCAGGAAAGTTTAGCGTCGCCAGAAGCTCCGATAAAAATACATTCTCTCAGAAAAAAGTTTCAAATAATATGGTATATCAAAAGTCTGTACGTTTTTTCTTTCATTTAGTTGAATGAACTGTTTCACTTTGATCACGTAATATTGATTACTTGACATTTACTTTTCACTATGTAACAGTATTTAGTAAAGTTTTGATCGTATGAGTTTATTTAAAAAATTATAAAATGAGTGTATTAAATTCTGAAATTCAGACGATATTGAAGCATTACTTTTAAAAAAGGCTTTACAGCAATAGCTGCAACTCGAGAAATGGTAATGTTGAGAGGGCCAATGCTTTGTCAATTCGTGCGGCGTAGTTTAAAAATTTCAGGGAAGGCGATATGAGTCTTGAAAGTAAGGCAAGTTCGGGGCGTCCACGGTCCCTTGACCCAACTGTTTTAAGAAAAGCTGTAGAAGCCGATCCTCAAACAAGCAGTAGACAACTAGCAGGTAGATTAGACAATAGAATAGTACCTAAAAGCTGTAGGACTATCCCCCACGAATTGTCACCTCAGCAAAACACAGGGTTGAAATGTGTCGTCACTCTTCTTAGAAATCTATGTGATTTTCGATTCATAAAGTGGAACTATCACTTGCAATGAAAAGTAGGTATACGTTAACAACCCTACCAAGCAAACACAGTGGGTTATTCCTGGCCACTCAGGTCTGTGCCTCGAAGGAAAAGGTATGCGAGAAAGATAATGCTCTGCATGTGATGGAACTTTGAAGAAGTGGTGCATTTCGAATTGGTTCCCGACGGATGAGCTATCACATCTAAACTCTATTCAGCACAACTGAATAGGGTCAATGCTGTTCTGACCTAAAGTGCCCCTCTTTAGTCAACAGTTTAGTGGCCAGACCTCGTTCCTTCTGACTACTACTTGTTCCGATCATAGATTGATTTTTTGCGGGGTAAAAATTTTACTATAGAAGAGGAGGTGAAATCAGCTTGTATTGAATTCTTTGCCTCCAAAGAACCTTCGTGGTACCTAAGGAAATTGAATTATTGGCACAAAAATGGGCCGAAGTAAGCAATAACAATGAACATAAAATAGAATAAATTGGAAAGTCTTATTTTTTAATACTCCATTAAAGTTAAACAATCAAAAAATACAAAGACTTTTGTTTCACCTAATTAATTGCCCAGAGATTCATATTTTTAGTATTTGTACCAAATGTAAAGATAATCAATGAAACCATTCTATTCAAAAAATCTGAAAGAAATAATTCAAAAAATGGTACTTCCACTAAAAGAAGTAACAAAAATAAATAAATAAACTCACTTTTTTGGTATATTTAACGTAGGTATCCGCTAAAATACTAGCAAATGTTGATTCTCGTAAATTATTCTTTGAAACTCTTTTATGTATATAGTAAACATCTAGCAAGAATTCCTTCAATTTATCTCCAGTAAATTCTTGCATTTTCCTACGAAGACACTGGGCACAGAGTACTGCAGCCTCTTTGCATAATTCGTCTCGCTCATTATCTCGTAAGTATTTTCTGAAATATCAGAAAATGCAAAATGCAGAATATACAAATCAGTACAAAAAAAAAGAGGTATATGAATAACTTTTTTTAAATTATATGATTTTTTCAACTGAAAAATTATATTATATAAAAATTACTTGTCAGCTTCTGGAACTAATTTCAACTGGAGCGATAAATCGATCAACATTTTATAATCTTTAGTTTCTCTCAAGAAATCAATCAAAAGCAAAACGCATCGTCCCATATGGGCTGCAAAACTACCGGCTCTATCGATTTCATGGCTTGGTATTCGCCATAATCCCTAAATGATAATAAATAATTAGTAAGTTTGTTATATAACTTAATTTAGGCAAAAGAAGTAAGTGAAAAAAACAAAACACCTACATTAAAAAAATTTGATGGTTTTCTATCGTAAAATAATCCATTCGGTCCCAACAATAGATCCTTCACTCTTTCATTATTTTTGTATAATTTACTTTTAAAAAAGAAATGCGTTAAATGATAGATAGTTTTATAATGTTGGCTGAATCTTTTCCTACATAATTCTAACGCAGATATACATTTTTTTGTCATCCATTCATGATCTAAATATTAAAATAAACAAAGAAACCAATAAAACAGAGGTTGATATAAATAAAAATCCAATAAAATTAAACAAGTTTTTTAAAATAAAAGATAACCTTGTCTCCATTCTGAGGGCTGTTCATCTTGTTTCATTTTTTTTGATTGTATAGCTTCCTCATCGTTACTTTCCTAAAATATTAAGGATAAATTCTTTTTATGATAGTTTTTAATGGATGATATAAAGATAGAAAATACTCCATTTAATGAGAATAAAAAACCGAATTTATGCCTAACATTGACAAAAGCGCAATTTTAGTAGTATACTTATTTTGCTTTCTTCTGATATTCGTCAGGTAATGTGAGATGTTGACTTCTCATTGAAAATTTCTGTCAACACCAGTCAGTATAATATGCGGCAGAAAGTTTAAAAGTGGAAATCAACGATTCTTCAGAAATGTGTAGAAACCAAATTTCCAGCGACAATAGGAAATAAGAAATCGGTCTTCAGAATTAAGGAAAATAAGAATGCTAAGAGAGATACTTTCCTCAGTTATATGAGATGAAACGTCACCTCAAGCTTTATCTATATTACTCAATAGTAACGGACGCTCGTACAAATAAATTAAAATTAGAAACTATATTATTCATACATTATCGCTATCAGAACTTGATGAATCACTGTCCGATGAAGAAGAACTGGAAGAACTACTTGTAGAATCACTATCACTTGAAGAATCACTAGAAGATGAATTGCTACTTTTATTCGAATCTGAAGAACTCGTTGTTGAAGCTTTATCTTCTGAATTTACATCTGCATTCTCTGTTTTACACGGATCACTGGATTCCGATGTTACTGTACTACGTCTTGTTAATGGATATGGTTTTTCATCGGAAGATGCGTCTTCACCAGCACCTATCTTACTTGATGGTTCATCCTCATCGCTAGTACTACTGCTATGCCTTCGTTTCAATGAATTCGAACCTTGATCACTAGTGTCTACCTTTACTATTAAATCTTGCAACATATCTTGTACATCTTTACTTATTGTTACATCCTGGAAAAAAAAAAAAAATTGTTTTTACAAGAATCTACACGAATTTATTTGCTAGTCGTATATACCTTATTACCTCTTCTTCACTACTTGTATCGGTTTTCCTAGATTTATTTAATTTTTCAATTCTGCAAATAACCATTAGAAATATTAAATTATTATATTATAATAATCAAATTATTATATTAAAATAAAGTACCGTAATACATAATTTCATGTATTCATCTTTTTACAATGTTTACATTACTTGGCTTCCATTGGCCACATCCCTCTAGCCACATTCAAATCTCTGAGCACATTTACTTATTGCATCTTGTGTTGCACATTGTAAATAATATAAATAAATGTTAAAGAAAAAAAAAAAAAGAAAAAAAAAAAAATGAAGGTAATTTTCTCAACGGCCCAAGTATTAAGCCAGTGTTAGAAAAATAATTTCTAACTGCCGAGCCACATTTCTTAACTTTTTCTTATAAAGAAATTCAAAACAATTTAAATATAAGCAACACAATAATTGAAAAATTAACATATGACTTACCTTGGAAAAGTTTTCACTTGTAAAACAAACGGGCATTGTGATAAAGTGTTAATTGCATTTTTAAACATACGAATAGTTGCCTCAGGAATTGGTTTATCTTCTGTTTCTTCTAAAGCTTTCAATATGCTAGCATGTACCCGATAGTATAACTGCAGATAGTAAAACACAAGCAAAAAGTTGTAGGTGAAGGTTGTTACCACCAGTAATCCCAATATTATTATGCATGATTGTTTTTTTACCTCTAGAGCTTCAACAGATAAGAACTGTGGTGTTGAATAGTTTATCTGTGAAGGATATGTCGCACCAATTTCATGTAATAGTTCGGCAGACTGTATAAAAAAGAAAAATATAAAAGATTTTACTTCACGAGAGAGAGAAAAAAGTAAAAAAGATATTAAAGAGAAGCAATAATTTAAATTATACCTTTATGTAATGACCAATAACAACTTCTGGATCTGCATCCTGTTTTTTGGCAATTTTACCAAGCATATAATGATGAAGCCATCGTTCATCTTGCAAATCTCTTCCTCCTACGCTATACCATAGCTAAAGACACAAATGAGTTATTCCATTGATTATTTATCGCAAAAAAATAAACGTTTATCCCGAAAATAAATACAAGTATTTAAAAAATAATCAAGGAAGCACTCAATCGATTTTCTCTCTCTCTGAAATTACAATTGATTAACTGATTCTAACTTTCTCTAATCTTGAAATTGTTACTAAACGTTTAGTTATTCTCTGTATTTCACATTACATTGCATTACACATTATTTTCATTAGTTATTAGTATATAATTGTTAACCGAATTTTCCCTGAATCTGTCCTTCCGAAAAATGTTTAAAAAAAAATGATAACTTGTATATTGTATTAATATTTTCAAGTTCAAAGAAAATCTGTGGAGCCTTTTTTTTAATCCCCAAAAAAATAAGGATTAGTAATGCATTTCATCTATTAATATTATGACGCAGTAAAACTGTACAGTGGGCTAGAATTATACTTTAGAGAAATAGCTTCGTTGCAGCTGCTTCAGAACTCACTTAACAAAATTAATTTCCTTGGAAAAATGTTTCAGCAAAAATTAATAGGCTTTTGTTTATTGAAAATCGTTAAAGTTGATTACAAGAAAATTAAAAAAAAATAAAAATATTCAATTAAGCTGGATTACCGTAGACAGGTTTTTGACTATAAAACTTAGTTTGGTCGAAAATCCTGCCTGAAATTACCGAAACGAATTCACGCACACACTAAGAGAGAGAGAGAGAGAGAGAGACAGGTTTTTTCTGGACTTCAAGGAGCAACTGATTAAAAAATTTACCGAATTGTATGTTACTTGCAGTGGAGCAAACTTTCACAAAGTTATTAGCGAAATTTAAATAATAAATTACATAATACACAAATTTTAAAAAATTACCTTATTTGCCGAAGAAAAGCAAAATTTTGCAGCATTCAACATTGAATCTTTCTGTTTTTCCAAAATACTGTACATTTCAATACTTAAATTTTGTTCCTGTAATTAACAATAGTTTTCATAAAGGAAGAATGATATGTGTTTAATTAATAATTGAGACGAAATATTTATGCTGGGTTTTTCTCTAGTTTCAGAGAAACATGTTTCAATGGGAGAATTTAAACAATTACCTTCTTAAGTACGTTCGAACAAAATGAATGTATAGTATAAGAAAATGTGCCTCTTTCAATCCATAATGTACACTGCCCAGGATCTAATTCCAATGCACGTTCATATGATTTGCAAACCATTGAAGCTGTACTCAAGAATTCTAATTCATTCTTTATTGTTTCACACTAAAAGAAAATATGCAAATAATTATTACATGTATGTGTGTGATTTGGGTCTTAATGATGTCTAAATTCTTCATCAATTCATTGGCGCTTTATTGTATTAAAGAGGCAAACTAAAAGTAGTCACACTTTAAATCAAAATCATCAATCATCATTAATAAATATTTATTTCAAACTTTAAAGACACTAAATTATTAGTAAGATTGAGAAACTTACAGAATTCAATTTACTATCAATCAAACTTCCTCTAGCCAACGCAAGACATGCCCATGAATCAACTCTTGTCGGATTGGCGCATATATCCAAAAGAAAGAACTTGATCGCTTTATTCTGTAGAAAGAAAAGTAACAATGATTTCTACTGACATTGATTTTTGTTTTGAATTATTAAAAATATTTAAACAATTAATATTTGATGAAGTAGGCTTACCCATGATTTACTTTTAAAGTAAAAGTGCGCTAAAAGGTAATAAATATCAGTTATATCTTCAGGCAGTGGCTTATCATTACGTGGAACAGTAACTAGTTGTCCTTCTATATATTTAGTCATCTCGGAGAGTAGTCTTTCTGAAATACAAAATATATCTATATAAGGTTCTATTAATGTTTTATTAAACGAGATAAAAGTAAATTCAAAAAGAAAGGAGTGAAAACAAATTGGAATTATAAGTGCCCAAAGAATTTACTAACCTGGATTTAATTCACCCGGTACCAGCTCAAGTAACTTAAGATAAAGATTTTCCATGTCAGCAGTAACACAACATCTACCAGTACTATCGTATGATGGTAATTCTCTCGGTCTAGCAAATACGAATACTTGCTGGGCACGATTCCAAGTCATTGCGAGACCCAATACATTATGGTCTACTATATGTCTGGCCTAGACAAAGTAAGGAGAGAGAAAAAAACAAGCGAATCCGTTAACATAGTTCTGTTTATGGTAATTAAGGCTAAGGGCCCACATGAGCGCACTTTTAATGTCCGTTTTGATGGCGCCTCGTTTAATGCAAGACAGAAAATTATGAAAACTAATTTAGGGTATAAATCATGGTAAGGTCACATATTTCCCAGAAACCACTAAATTATTCTGAAGTGGCACTTATGCTTAACGTTACTTTTTCTCCGAATTCTCCCGTAAATAAACTTTTCCTGAAAAAAATATTCCAAAAAAAGGGGAAAGGCCCTGTATGTATACAAGCAACAAGCGAAGTTTCAAGAAAATCACCGAAGCTGATGTGAGAAAATCGCAATTGCAAAAAAAAAATCAATAAAGACACTCTTCTAGTTGACAGATTTTAAACGAAATCTTCGTGTGGGATTCGACGGTGGTGCCTAGAAAGGAATATCAAGTTTGAGGTTCTTGCGATTTTTTGTTCACACCGTTCACGAAAAACATTTTTTTCATGTTCAAAAGATTTCCGTACGTGTATTTCTGGAAGTTTGACCCGAGCGCAATACTTCTGCTTACAATTATAATCGTATTTGAGATGGAATAGGATTTTTTTTGAAAGAGATGTTTATACGGCATTGGACAGAGGAATTTTTTAAAGAAAAAGGATTCTTAATTTGAAAAATAAGATGTTTATAGAAAATAGTTTTTAGTGTAGTTTTAAAGAAAAAAGACTTCTTTGTTGCTCTACGATCGGGTAGGTGCTCTTCTTCAGGAGCTCTGCAATATTTATTGGAGGAAAGTTACATTATAGAATAGTATCATTTGAAAACTAATTCTTAAGTTGCTTTTTGTTTCGGTTACCATTGATACCCTTCTTCAGGAGCTCTTTAGGGTAGAAGAGGGATGTATACGTTGAGATTGAAATGACATCCCTCTCATGTTTATTTTAATACATCCCTCTCTTACCCTAACGAGTCCTGAAGAAGGGCACCAAGGTACTCGGAAGGCAGAGCTAATAAAGAATTCTATTTCTTTAAAAAAACTGCTCGGCCATTGCCGTTTAAACATTTCCTTGTAATTGTAAGTGTCGATTTGGAACCGATTTTTTTTTTTCCTCCAACATTTATTTAACAATTGTATACAACTGAAATATAAATAAATTTCCAATAAAATTATTTGTTTTACATTTCTCGAAAAGTACATCATACCTTGACAACAAAGCAAAACTATCATAACTTGATTAGCTATTGGACATTTATGTGCGCTCTTGTTTGCCTCAGCATAAAGTGTTTAGATTCCCTACCCTTAGAGACGAAATGGGCTAATAGGCACTTCTTTTATCTTGTCAGAATTCGAACGAAATAACACTTGCACTTGATGCTATGACACACTCCACTAAACCTTGCAGAATTAGCCGATAAATCAATCTTCCACCACGTCCAAGGCGTGTTAGGGCAGTCGCGGGTCGACAGCAAAAGGAACAGGATCCCATCTATCGCAGGCAAAGTGGGAAGTATCAGGAACAATGCGAGTTGTTGGAGGCAAGCACAATCTTAGGCCTAATGACTCCGATCTAATGTTACTAGATACGACTTCCAAAAACACTTCAAAGTCTTGATATTAGACAGAGAGGCATGGAAGAACGGGCCGCCAATTTCAGGCGAATCTATGTGGTACACGATGGATGTAGGATGTAGGAAGGTGTGGGAGCCGGCGAGTACGGGGCCCATCCGAGATGTGACATCTCGGTAAGCCTGGGAAGGCTAGCCACGGTCTTTTAGGCGGAGCTAGTCACAATTATTACCTGTGCCGCCGAAATAAGAAGATGGGGAATGATTATTTATACGGATAGCCAGGCTGCCCTGCGAGCAATTGACTCGTGGGAGATCAGCTCAAGGCTGGTGTGGGATTGCGCTAGGTGGGTGTACTCAGGGAAATTAGTAGCCGTAATAAGGTTTTCCTGGTCTGGGTACCCGGGCACTCGGGTCACAGGGGCAATTAGACAGCAGATCGCCTAGCCCGGGAAGGTTCCATTATCGGACCTGAACTGTCCTGTCGCAAGTTGCCTCATGAGTGCATCGATTAGAACATGGATAAAGATCGATGAAGAGAATGGTGGGGGCTAGAACCCAGGCCAAAGGCAGGCGAAAACGTTTATTCATAGCTACTCGTCCAGGCTAACTGCGGAATCACTCCAACAAGGCCGGGTGGCCATTAGGATAGTAGTTGGCATCCTACTGGCCATTGTAGACTTAATAAGCAGTGCATCGCATGGGCTTGACAACAGATAGTCTGTGTAGGTTTTGTCAGGAAGAAGAGGAAACAGCACTGCACGTTTTTGTCAATGCCAGGGGCTCGTATGGGAGATTTCGCCTCTTTGAGAGGAGAAGCTGAGCCTGCAAGCCTCAGCCAAGGGTCTCTCTCGGGACTATTAAGTCTAATAATGCAGACTGGACTCGAGAGGGTGCTCTGATGGAAGGTGCTCTTAACCGACTACCTAGAAGCCTCCCCAGATTCCAAAGTTCAAATAAAGGACTGGACCGGGAGAGGGGACTCCAACTTATGGGGTGCCACAATAGATCCTTAGAGGTCGCGGTGACCTAGGCTGTAAAGCCAAACCCATAGAATCTAATCTAGCCGATAAGTATTTGGATTTAACGTACTTCCTAAAGCCAAATTGTAGTTCATCACAGACATACTTATTTCTATCACTTTATGGACGACTATGTAGTCGCAATGTAAACACAGTCAACAGATACTGTACGCATTACAACAGATCAAGACGCATTGCATCTGGATCAGTAAAGTCCTACCTATATGTTTCATAATTTATAATTAAATCATTACATACCTTATTTTTTTTCTGTTGTCCATATAGGCAATAAAATATCTGGTCAACTTGTTGATTAATTTTAATATAATGTGAACTTTCAAGTGGTAATATTTGTATAAATGGATACAACACTTTCAATGTTTGAAATAAAAGCCATCCTTCATCAAAACAACACCAAGCTCGTCTAAAATTCAAATCAAAATTTTAATAATTATTTTTTTAATTAAAGCTCCTCATGTATAATAGAATAAAACGGAAAAATAAAATCATTATACCTTCCCAAATATTCATGACCCATAAAAAGCATTTGCAAAGATGCCGGCAATTCTTCCTCTTCTTCACCATCGATTTTCTTCAACAGACTTTTTTCTTTTAATTCTTCTTCGCTAAACATTAATAATTAACATGATTAAAGCTAAAGTGAAATAGAAATTGCATGTAGAAATTAAAAATCTAGTGTGATAGCCTTGGACAACTTGTTCTTCCTGCCTTACTTCAACTATTAATGGAAAAATGTTCTTCAAACTTGAAATTTTAGCCGCACGTTTCATTTTTCTTAATATTATATAGTAGTACAACAATACAACATATTGTAATAACTGTTTACAAATAAATGTTAAGTCAGAACTCTTCCAGAACGAAACAGAAAATCAACCGCATAGGAAAAATGTTACTAATAAAAGACATTTTGTATACCAAGTTTTAAAAAGTCGTTGGATATTTTAAACATACAAAAAAACGCAAAACTGAAAACATTTCAGTAAATTTGTATTTCCGGTTGATGGTTTTTGACCGAAATCTTCATCATGACGGTCATTTAATTATTTATTAACTTTAAGTTAATCACAACAGCTGACAGCAACCAAACATTGATGTCATACAGTAAAAAAAAAAAGAAAAAGATATAGCCCCACAAATTCCCTTCTTGTTTTTATCTTTTAAAAAATCTTTGCAATTTTTACGACAATCTAAAATTTCCTTCGCATGGAACGCGTTTGCAATTCCAGTTTTGCAAAAACGCGACATAATACCTCTTATGAAGAAGAAATCTGAAGAGTGGCGCTTCCATAAATGTTTCTCAGTGACCCTAGTTACAAGATCATTACTTTCCTCCAGAACTGAGTAATTTTATAGATAAAGTCTTTCTTAATCCACTATCGTAATCTTCAAGCACAGAATCGCATCATTACCTTCGAGAGACTTCCCCTGCCAAAATAAAACCCAGCGAATGCGAAGCCTCCAAGAGATAAAAATTACACAAGACGAATGTGAACTAATCAGAGGTACCTAAAAGGAATACTAAGTTTGACTTTCTACAATTTTCCATTTTTAAACTTGGCTGTTCATACAATAATAAACAACAACAATAAAAACCATTCACTAAAAATATTATTTTTGTATTATTTCAAGGAACGCAAAATACAGCCAATAAAAACTGAATTTCTAAAATGTGAGAGCAATGCAATTCTTTCTCCTATAGCAGTAAAAAATAAATAAATAAAAATTATTTTTACCTTTTAATGATATAATACAAAATTATCCATGGAGCAACACTCTCTATTGGCATTTCTGTAGAATTATCGGCTGCTTCCATTTGTTGATTAATTATATCACGTAACGTTTGTATTAATCTTGTGAGCTTTTCAGTGGGCATAGTTTGAACTGAAACATGTAAAAATAAAAATAACTATATTCTTTATACTTTATTTTAAAAAAATGCGTTCAACAAGCAAAATGATCTTTTTTTTAAATTAAGGAAAATATCAGATTTACAAATTTATAAAAAAGAGCTACTCTTGCCGAGTTGGCTTCTGACCATATCTGTTTCAACATCAATTGTCAAACATTAGTTAAGCAACCATCTCGATACTGTTTAATTTTGAACGACTTCAACCTCCTCGGTAAAAACAACTTTATCTACAACCATTCTTCAATAAACCTAAATTATTTAACATAATTTAATTTTAATTTATTGCTATAAACCTAACATTATTTAAAAATTAAAAAACACCCGAAACCGGTCGATGACCACACAAAGAACTAAGCTATCACGGAAAATATCTCTGATATAATGTAAATTATACTAGTCCAGTGCTAATTCTACTTATTGACCGGGGCTACTGCTAGATCCTAATAAATTTAATATACAAACGTGATTCCATTTCAGTACATTCTACATTCTCAGGCTATATTTTAATCTGCTATTACCTCTTTCAACATCAGAAACGTACGGCATTACAACTGCAATGAATGCAATCACTTGGACTTCAGTGTTGACACTTGATCTTTTTCGTTATAATTTCGCAAAGTATAATTTATTTGACCATTTACATTATATTATAAGATCAACCGCCGTAAATGACGGTTACGTTAAAAAAATATATATTTTAATTTATGTATCTAGGACCAGATTAGATGAAGTTTATAGGTAGACTCTGGACCCATACATAAGCACTACTGTGTGGACTACTGTGCATGCGTCTGTACGCGCTAGAGAACAGTTTGTTCGTATTCTGAATTTTTTATCGGCATTGCCGGATTATTGGTGCATCCTCTTGCCCTCCTCAGTGCTGTCCGTCTGAGGTTCGTCTGGAGGAAACTGGAGAACACTCGGAGGAAAAATTAAAAGAAAAAAATAGCCAACCTGATCACAGCAAATACTCTTGAAATATCTATTTCATTAGGCATGTACAAACAATAGATGAAATAAGCCGGCGGCTACCTAAATATGGAAAGGAATAGAAAAGGTGTTTCCTCAATACAAACTGTATAGTTTCGTTTTTGTTTTTATTTATTAAATAGACTGGAAGATTTTCATTTTATTTTAATAATAATTTTTAATTTATTTTTGGCTACTTTCAGAGATAACTAAACACATAATTTTCGTGCCGTTTTTACTCAGTTTTAATTCCTTTCTTTGTACTTATTTCTTATTAATTAAATTATTTTGTTTGTGTTATCACTATATATGTTATAGAACCGGGAATAGGGTTATATATTATTTTTGTAAAAATTTAGTGGACTATCCACTTCTTCCGAGGGAAGGGATTAGCTCAGTGGTAGCGCGCTGGACTAATCGGGTTCGAATCCAGCCGTGCTACCCTTAGATTTTCTCTTCCTAGGAGCCCTACAGCTCACTGTCCGGTGATGGACAGTGTTGTCTGTAACGGGAGAACACTGTCCGGAGGCCGGCAGTGCACTGAGAAGGCTCCGGGCGCAAATGACCACAGATGTTGAGACGCCTTAAATAAAAAAAAAAAAAAAAACTTCTTCCGAAGTCTTGGTTCCTTGCAGGTATCCTAACCTGCAACACGAACCACACTTACACTGGCACCCCGAATACACACAAAACATATATAGGCCCGTTAAAGAAAATAGTAATGTACAGGCAAACTCTAACATTTTACCAATTCACTCATACTTTATAGACTTCACCAATTGTACACTTTATAGACGACAAGATTGAAAGGGCGTTACAATATATCTTTTAGATGGTAGATCATTTTGCTCTATTTTTTTTTTTGTAACGCCGATTGGTATTGGCATCAAGCCATGTCCTATCAAGGGCAGCCATCCGCTCTTCATACCCATCCGCTGCACCAGGTATTTCGCTCTAAAGCCACTAACATCTAGATCACATTCATACACATTGTTTAATTAACTCTCTGCATGAATTCATGACCCTTCCCTGTCTTCGACTGACCATTTTTCAACTAGAAAATAATACCGGAATCACTAATTTGAAAAAAAAAAGGGCATCTAGTAGACGTGCGGCCGATTTCTAGTCAAACTGAACCAACTAAAGCAATGTAAACAAACTTAAAATACGATTGCGGTAAATTAAATAGTACTCTAAATAATATAATAGTTAATACTTACACACTGAACATCCAACTATATCCACACAAGAGACAATCCCTTGCAAAACACTGACAATCATATCGGCCACAGTAGATCGCTCTTCGTCACTGCAACTTCTATATAGATTTAGTGTTTCATACAAACACGATTCACTCCAACATACACATTCCTACCAACAAAAATAAAAATAATAATAATAATAATAATAAAAAATCTGGAGTGAAAACTCACTCGACTTTTTCTTACTCTGATTTAGTACAGATATATATATATACTCATAGGTCTGATAGAGTATATATATATAATATTATATTAATTATATATTAATTATATAATTTCATTCGATTATAAAGAATTACATATATATATATAAATGATAAATTTCGTTATAATCGAATTGTAAAATATATAAGTATATCTAATATATCTATATATATAATTATATATCTTTACAATTCGATTATAAAGAAATTTATCATTTATATATATATATGATAAATTTCTTTATAATCGAATTGTACATATTTGTACCTAACATAAATACAGGGGTGGAAGAGCGATATGTATCTACCTAGAAAGCTTGGCAGATAGAGAAGGATTTATATTCTGATCCAAAAGTGCTTACTAAAAACCCTGAACCAACTACATATAACATTAGAAATCTAACGCCCAAATTCCGTGCAAAATCAACTTTTTTTAAAAAATATTTCAAATAAAAGAGATGCATTTAAGTCTGTGCAGTTAGCATATCAAGTTTACAGGAAATCGTTGTAACGTTTTTCGAGAAAATTCCAAACACTCAAAAACCTATTCTGTAAAATCGCACTTCCGGTAAACCGAATTTCAAATTTGGAATTCTATCAAGCTTTTAATATGTAATAATATTATGTAGGTGGCAAAATCATATATTAAACTGAAGAGGTACTTTATAGAAAAGCATAACGCTACTGTTTTCTCTAGAACCCCCAAAAAATCATTTTTCCGGGGAAAATGTTTCAAATAAAAGTGATAGGTATTTATGTGAGGTAGTAGTGTAAGAAGTTTAATGAA
This sequence comes from Triatoma infestans, assembly GCA_011037195.1. NCBI lineage: Eukaryota > Metazoa > Arthropoda > Insecta > Hemiptera > Reduviidae > Triatoma > Triatoma infestans. Next base: position 52,113 of record JAAEAF010004384.1, read on the forward strand.
AATAGTTGGAGTCGTTCACGAGAAAATCACGAAAAACTGAAAAACTATTACTTCCGATAAATGGATTTTTCCCAAAATCTTCGGGTCGGTCGGATGCAGTGGACTTACCTAAATCGAGCTTCCTGTGCCTTTTCATTTTTGAGATCTTCTGTTAACGCGCGCACACACACACACACACACACACACACATATTCCAGAAAAACATTTTTTTCGTATTCAGGAGACATTAAAACATCTATTTACGGTGAAATTCAATTTTGAAAATATGGCACAATCGCAATACTTCCTCTAACTTGGAGTAAGAGAAAGTAAAAAATTATCAGATTCAATCTTTTAACTTAATAATAACCTAATTATACAAACTTCTTTTACCTTATGATTTGCTAATTTCCAATAAGAATCAAGTATCAATGAAAACTGCATAGACCTGGATAATATAATATCTCCAGTTTCGCTTTCCTCTTCTGCGCTTAAAGAATCAGCCAAAGTATCGGTAACTTCTTCATAATATCCACTATTATATAAGTCCATTACTTGTTCTAATCTCTTATTCCTGTACATTCAGAAAGAAATTTAACTTGCAATTAAAAGCATATGATATTGTGGAAATTGAATGATCATTAAATCTAACCAGATTCTGCCACAGAGTTTGAGCGATGAGTTGAATGAATAAAAATTGTTTGTAAAGGGAGTTGGCCATAATGCCAAATCCACTAAAATCTGAATAGTGGCTCATTCTTTAGCAACTTGATCTATAGCGGCTCAATTGGGTACTGATTGTACACAGAATGTAGTCGTGATAGAGTATATACAGTAGTGACCTAGATTTTGCATCTGAATACAATAAACCCAAATAGTTGAATAAATCAACATCAGCTACCAGCTGTTTGTATTGGTTTTATATGTATAAGGTACCTACAGGACGCCAAAGAGCCCTGAAAAGTGGTTACATGATCCTTGAAGTGGTTAGTCCACTTCACTTATTCGGTTAGGTCATCTTTCGAACGATTCTCTAATCATAGCGTACAAATTCTCTTCAGTTGTAAACTTGTAAAAGTTTAAATTCTTCATAGACTAGAGCGGGGGGAATACATGTTCAAACCAATCCTGCATCCAGATATGTGGGGTGGGCACATCGCCTGTTTCTTTCCTAAATCCTTGCCCACGGACCCACAAAGCTCATACTAGAACCCATCACGTCCTTCTCTGTAACATTCAGACTATAAGCAATGAAATGATTCCTTTCTTTCTTCTCTGTACTCTATTATACACGCTAATTAGCGAAAGGAAATTGAGCCATTTACTGAAAGACATTTGTCTTCAATTGATTAGACTAGCTAAATCCGCAAGACTTTGTATTATTGTAGCCTTGAATTGTCAAGGGGCATAGCCATTTCTTACGAACACTTACGCTGAACTTCTCGGGCAATGGTAATTGATTTGTGCAATTACTTGGACTTAAAGAACCCACAAACACTACTAACATTAATTAATTATACAGTGTACATTTTAAAGACTACATTTTTTGTACAACCGCTAACATCTAAGGGAGACACAATAGATATTTCGATGGCAATAGCAGAGGATTTTGTTTTTTGGCCACTCCTTCTAAAAACGCCTAAACATAACCTGAAAGGAATTTTCACGATGATTATCTCAATTCCAAAACTCAAAGAAATAGGGACACTTCGATAACAAACCTTTTAAATGATTTCAATAAATTCACTGTAATGCCTTTATTCACTGTTGTATGTTTGGTAACATTTGGTATATGAACTTGAACATTGTCACATCTTTCATCATAAATAACCTTAAAAGGAAAAAAGGAAAAATGCCCATAAATGAAATCGTCTTTTAATGCGATTTAGAATCTGTTTTATATAGAATAAACGCTATATAAGCCTCAACACTATATAAAATATAACATGCAAATTGTCTAAACCAACGAAACTTATTAATTTTAAACAATCTTATTTATATCGCACATGTCTGATTACCTGTTGCAAAGCTCGAGCGGCTCCCTCAGCATCACCACTATAAAATAACAATAAAGCTTCCAACCAATAAGCTCTAATTATAAATTCTACGTCATCAGTATCATAAGCACGGTTATTTAAACAACCTAGAAATAGTGATGAAAATTCTCCACCAAGAAGCCTGAGGGAAAGAAAAAAAGTTGTAAGGGAAAGTTACATTAGGATTGAGATTAATAAATGATTGATATAAAAATTGGACATTTATTGGGATCCATTAAAGCCTTCATCATGCTTCTTTAAAAGATACAGTACTCGATCTGTTGCTGTTTATTCTTCCTTTCACTTCATGGTCGATAGAGTCACATTCAATAAAATGCTTTATATTCGCAGGGTCCATTAAAGCCCGTCATACAACGGTGCACATCATATACGCTTAAACTCTTCAACTGCTACTTTTTATCATCGAGTGATACCTCACCAAATCAAACCTATCACATTGAATACTATAGAACATAATTTTGTTCTTTAGCTGATTTTTAATCTTTAGTGGGCACTTACACAATAAAACTAACTGCTCCTTATAATTAGAAAACATTATAAATATAAAATGAACTTATTGCTAAGCAAAAATATAATCTTCATGTAAGAGAACTGAAGATATAATGGTAACTGTGCACTGATGGCTGTTCATAATATACTGAGAATAATAGGTATAATAAGGAATAGGGTATAATAGAGTATTCTTAAAGCAAACTGCAGAGAGTTCTAGCTAAAAACATCATAATTTCAAGATAAAATTATCATTTCACAAATAAAAATCACCAATATATGCAAATTATATGCTTATAGCTGCATATATATGTGATTCTAACGTGGTAGGGGATTTCTACTATTGGTGATGTGCCTACTAGTATGAATTGTTTCCGAGCTATCGTTCTAAAACTATAATACTTACGTGTTCCCTAAAGGACTTTGTAATCCTTGTTGTTTTCCCTTGGTGAGCCATTGATGTAGCAAAAGTTCACCAAATGTAAGAATACTTAGATCTTCCAATAACGTATTTGGCTCCATATCAGATTTCATAGCTACAGGATTATATTTCCTAAGATAACAGTCCACAAATTAATTGTTATAATCTAAATAATAAATAACAAAAAACATAAAATAAAGTGAAGAAACGTATAAAGAAATGGGACTAACAAATAGATTAAAAAAACTCTTGTATAATATTTACAAAGTTCTTCTGGCCAATGAAATTTCCATTTTTTGGCTAATTTTAGATTGGCATGTTTAAATACATCAATTATATTAATATTATTAATTTCTACGAAATCAATAAAATCATTAATGTCGTTAATTTCATTTTTCGTATTAAAATAATTTTCTTCTTCAATAAATCTGAAAATAAGTATTAAAAAAAAAACTTAATTAGAATCTAATTAAAGAAATCTCTTAAAATAAAAAAATATCGAGAGTGATATTTTTATTACTGATCTCTCTGTTCTCTTGAAATGGCATTTTTATTCATTTTGGCATCTTCTTCTTCTTTGTATAATCTGTATAAGTCCATTGTGTGCATGGAATCTTCTGACCATGCTTCGCTTTCTTTTTTATAATCCTTTGGCCTGATTAAACAGTATCATATTATAAATAATAAAAGTAGTAACTCAATTTGTCTTTTGGGTTCGCGCACCTATATAAATCCCTATCACGTAAAAAACTCCGATTATGGTACTTAACGTCTAGAGTTCGAAATACAGAATAATTTTATATAGAAAATTAAGTACTAAATAAGAAACGCCAAATGAGTATTTGAGAATATAACTTGACAACTTTTTAAGCCCATCTCTTGGAACCAATTGAGGCCAAGTAAAGGAAGCCCAACGTAAGAAAAATACAGGGTTTTTTTATCAATAAAGATGCCAAGAGACTTTTCAGCGCTAATCTCGCAAATTACAAGATGATTACCATGACAAATTACATGATGACGGCCATGATATCCTGTAGTTTAACTTGTCTCTCACATGAAGGAATGCAGCCATAAATGGATCTCCTGTGCGGCGTGAAAGTGCTTTCATATCATGGGCTATAATTGTATTAAAGGGAAGAAAAAGGGACAAAAATGTTATGAGGCCATAGGAAAATATCCCTAGTTTACAACTTCTACAGCATAGTTGCTTTTGCGTGGTACGGTCATTCATCATTTAAACCTTCTTAATAAAGGAAAAAAGGCCATAATCACGGAACACATTTGAGTGTTCAAGTGGATCTTTACTTAAAAATTGACAAAAGCATTCCAACGCAAACGATATTTCAATTTTGGATTCTAGAGCCGAATTTAGAATAGATCATATCGCTTAATTCAGCAACGGTATTCACTAAAGACATGCGGCTCATGTTAGAGTATACTCGCAAACATTACTGTCTATTACTAATATGTATTGACCCTTAAAAGTGCTTTTGACTATATATTATACTTTTGTTAAAAAGCTTTTCTTCTATAATACTTTCATTTATTTATCAGGAAAATAGTTTAGGAACCGGAAATTTTCGTTCTTCATGAATAAGGAGAACAGACAGCATACATAAAAAAGATGAATATTTGTGATTTTAAATATGTTTAAATGATATTTAAATAATGTGTAAATGAAAATACTCACAGCAAACTCAAAGGAATCAATCTGGCAAAAGTGTTTGCAATGCAAGGCTCTTCTCTTCTAATAGTGCTCCTTACACGGGCTGATCTTCTTTTTTGATTTTGACTATTCAAAAGTTTTTCCATTAGATTCCCATTTCGTCCTTTACCTAAAATAATAATCAATTAACTTACCCAAAAATTTTAGGATATAATCTTTTAAAGACAAACGTGTCACTCATTTTTTGGCAAATTAACTTACAGAAGAAAAGTCTTTGTGTATGTGTGAGAGAGAGAGAAAGCTTTATGTAAAAAATAGAAAAGTCTAAAATAGTTTAGGCCAATTGTTAGCAAAATTAAATTTTTTCCTATCTTTCCATCTACATCAATTACAAAAAATTGAAGTTTTTGTGATGAAATTAGCTGATAAGTTTTGAATAATTTTCTTTTCCAAGGTGAAATCAAATAAATCCCAAACAAGGGAACCACAATGGATTTTTAGAGAATCTGGCTTATAGGCACTTGCTTCTATATCTATATTCACAAATCTGATAATGAGGAGTATACCGGAGCATCTGTTTTTAATCCATGCATTAGAAACCGAATTTATTAATATGAAAGGTTGCTATAAAATCTGAAAATTCAATTACATTTTATTATATTTTCCCGTATTTGTTTACTTTCTTTTTTTCATCCTTAATCGTTAAAAATTTCAATTGCAAATCTACTAAGTATATTTTGTTATTATAACAATTACCATTATCCTCTTCCTCTGCATCATCTACACCCTTGTTATTATCAGAATCTTCTAATTCAGAATCGGACTGCTCTACCTGGATATGAACTGGAGATTCCTCACTGTTTTCAATTCGTAATCGTAACGGTCGAAACATGTTCTAGAAATCAAACAAAATAAAGCAATAAGAGAATGAAAAAAATAAAATAAAACAAAATTCACACAAAAAAAAGTATTTGGGAAAGAATATTTAAAAAAAAAAAAACGAAGATTTAAAAATAAAAACAAATTAAAATATAACTCACTGATCACCTTTTCACGGACTTCCCGTTCTGCCTTATCATATAAATAAAGAAGGCACTTGTAAACATCGATCCACGATTCTAAAATCACTGGTAATTCAGGCATTAATGGCTCTTCTTCTTTTAATTTCTTGTAAAATTTTTCTCTGGCTTTTATTCTGGCTCCTTCTTTTAAATTATCAGCTAACTTATACATTTCTTTCACTTTATCGCAGTTAATGCTTATTTCTGGTGGTGTAGAAGATAACTTGCTGAAAATAAAGTGAAAAAATTAGTTTAAGATTCATAAATCGGAGAGAGTCTACTAGCCGGCTTCTTTCAGGAATCTTGGCGTTCTTGCAAGCATTCAGCGTCAATCGAAGAGTTTGAATAGATCATGATTAATCCAAGCTTACGCAATCACATATTACTTTGTAGACTACTGATATGTGCAACTATTAGGTATTAGTGAGCCTACATTGGCTAACACAACTGATCATCAACCTAATAGTCACTTTCACTGCCGAAGACTATTATACCATGTTATAAACATCCTTCATTGCATCCAGTTGAACAGAGTTGGTAAACCTTTCTGAATACCAAAATAATACTTTCCAGGAAAACTTATCGCCACATCTTTCTTCTGAACAGTCCAAACAAAGTGTTTCGAAATTAGAAAGTTTAAAATAAAATTACACGTTCTCAAATCAACAGTACTTATAGTAGGTTAAAAGAAGTCGCTGGATTAAATTCTGTCAAAAACACAAGAAACTGGGAAAAAGAAAAATCCATTCGGGAAATGGCAGATCGGCTTAGATATATCTAGCGAAAAATTCCATGTCGCAGCTTCTTCAGGTGACAAACAGAATTTTTTTTTTTTGAGTTAAACTGCCACTGACAAATACAAAATTATTTTTGGAACCGGTGCCTGTATTCAGTAAATTTGAGTAGTTAGTTAAGTAAATAAAAAATGACTGAAAGTTACAAGCTGCACTGCAAGCTGTAATTCTTTAAACTCACCATTCCGGATAAAATAATTTAAAATCTTCTTCAAGTGATGGAGATTGTGCAAATATTTTCTCTTTAAAAGCGTGTCCTTTCAAAAAATGAATATCCATTTGAATTCCTTTATAAATATAATGTAAACAAGACATAAAATCTCCTATAGCATAATAAACTGTAATTATACTATCTATGCTCGGCCAGTGATTAGGGCTGCATTTTAATCCCTGCATGACAGGAACAAAAAAGAGATAAATTTTGTTATACAATATTTATATGCCAAACAAATTTAAAAATAGAATTTTCATTTATCAGTATTAGTTTATGTTAAATATATTATATGTGTTGAGGAAATGGCTATACAACCAAATCCACAGTGACCAAGAAGATCTATTGCGACTTCCTTTGACGACATGAAATGTAAGCCGCCTTATAGTATACAATGGACAAATGTGAGTACGGTAAGAAGGTAGAGTTGCCTCTAGGTACGTTAAACCCACTTAGTTATTTAAATCAGTTACCTCCACTGGCACCATATGTGCTATGTAAAGATGGATTAAAAGAGCAAAATGTTTTTCAGATACCGGGATTTGACGGGATACCAAACCCCTGAAGTGGCTGGTCCAAATTCTCCCTACAGGCTTGTTTATGATCAGAGAAATTCAAAAGGTCTATACAAAAAATTTACATTTAGATATATTGAAATAGCTCAATAAATAGTCTTGGCTGGAACTTTGATCCAGAATGGATGCACTTCCGTCACAGTTCGCAAGGGATGCATGGTCACAGACCAAATCCTATTAAAATTTTGTATCTTTTCCTTGTATTTAGCAAAACTTGTATTTTGTTTACTTACCTCTTCAAATGCTGAAGCAGCCAAATACAAATCTGGAATTAGGCAAGATGTTGTACCAATTCTATACCATAAATTTAAATCATTCGGATCTAATCTAGAAGCCTGTAGCAAAAGATTAGGAATCAATATATTTTGTTACAATCGGACAAAATTAAGTTACCAAATTATTAAGTTATCCTTAAGATAAACTTTACCTTAAGATAATACTTCAAACTGTTCTCTAATTTTCCCTGTTTTGCTAGACAATTTCCAAGATTCATTGATACACAATATTTCAAATGGGCCATGGTTGACTGAACGTTCCCATTGTTTGATATTCGCTCGACAGGCTATAAAAAAGAAAAAATTATCAGTAAATTTCGCAAATATGCCAACATTATAGCCTGCTTATGTAAATGCTGGCTAAAAGTAATAGGATCTTGCAGTTGTAGTATAAGTCTTCCAGTTGTGATTCACTCGCAATTTAGCTTTTTATCACCTCCTGTTACTTGCGCAAAATAGGACAGCAATAACATGTGTAAAGGGAATGATTGTAAAGCCAAATCCATTGCAACCTAAAAATTATACTGTCACTACATTGAGTGCCAATGATTGAAAATTGTGTAACGTAGTCGTCTGTAAACATTATAACGTGCAAGGTGGAGTAAGTTTCGAGTTTGTCTGTGTGGGTACGATAAATCAACTACCTAAATGTATAGCGTGAAGGTTGAAATATCAGTGTTGTTTCTCTTGTAACTCTGGAATACCCGCAAGATGGCCAAGATCCATGAAAAAATGGTAAGTCCGCTTCCCATTAGGGGGACAGCAGCAGCTAGTATTAGCTACATTATGGGATCTACCTTCCTTTCTAGGAACAATGAAATAACCAATAATTGAATTTATTGTACGTGGGAAGAACAAATTCAATTTTGAGACTAACCTGGATTAACATCTGTGACTTAAGCAACTCCCTCAATAACACTTCTGCCTTTTCCCACATTCCATTATTTTCAAGCTCTAGAGCTTGCTGGTATTTTGATATAGCTTGCTGTTCCTGAAGCAGTTGAAATTAGGCATGAAGAAACATGAAAATATTTTTAAATTTCATGAACAAATTTTCAAAATCTAAGATATTATCTTTAAGTAAATACTTTATTATCAAGAATCAAGGGAGATAAGTCTGATTATTAACTCATAATCATTAATGCATTATTCATTAATCATTAAAACATGTATTATTTCCAATATTTATTACAAATATCACCAAGAATCGAATTGTAACTTTTAGTGATCATAACCTCAAGCAACTATAATAAAATTAATGGAAATTTTTCATCATAAAAATTAAAAATGAAGCTAAAATATTGCTAATTACCAATGCTTCTTTGGTTACTGTTAAGGAATCAGTACTATCACTTTCTTCCGAAGAATCAGAAGTTAAAGCTTTAAACTTAACAGGAATCATCTTAACTATTCAGAATTATAAAAACACAATTTCAAATACACGAGTACAATGATTTTCAACTTTTAGGTGTTTAATAAACGGGACATTACGTTACTCCCGCACAATAAGTAACTCACTAAAATTTCACTCTCGGTACATACAAATAAATAAATAAAAAGAAATTGTTCTTGAGACATTAAACCATATTTCAAAAAGATCAGGTAAGAAATATGGCTATTTTCACTAAGCTGCTCAACCCCTCCTAAAACTATTAAGTTAATGCTAAGAAAAAAAAAATTCTATCCAACCCCTCTTCTACATAAATAAAACGAATTTCTCGCACAAATGCTTCTAAGAATTTATTTTGTTTATTGCATTCGACAATATATACAAATCTACTTTTAAAAAATTTAAATATTTTGTTTAATTCGATATTCCAGGCGCCAGAGAATTTCAGGTTTTGATCGTCAATGTGATGATAGTTGATCGATTCCCGACAATCACGAAAATTTTGATCCACTTGTACGATAGTGTGTTTGACAGGTTAAGATTGTTTAGTGCTGGTTATATTGAATAAGTTAGATTCGATATGTTACTCAAGCAAATTGAATATTTAATTTAATTTTGCTTGTCTCAAATTTCCAAAAGGAATGCTTTCATTAACATTTTCTTATATACGAAATTGTCATTCCTTATGTTAATAAAATGTTCTTACGTTTACATACGATCCGGACTTCCTGTGTGAGGTGAGTGATTCAGTTATTACAATATCTTATTTCCTTAATAATTAGAATAATATTATAAATTGCATTATATTTTTTAGATGGTATAATGTTAGTTGCTGCAACACAATAAATAGATCTTTTTTAAAAGTAAAACCTTGCTCGAAAAATAATCTTTTCAGCACAACGCCTACCAAATTAATTAGAGGAAAGTATAAAAATAATAAGAATATTCAGTCATTAGAACCTCACTTTGAAGGCTTGATTGTAGAAACTGAACATCTAGATGTGTCGCGATTATGGAAACCGTTTCTGTTTACTGTAGCAGTAAGTCAGGATTCCATTTACAAAAATTCTTTTCCATGATTAGAAAGTTAATTTTTTTTCTATTGCTAGTTCAGTTCGACAAGTTTTGTTTGTGCGGCGATCTGGCAATATGAAAACCTTAGAGCAAGGGGAAAATTGGCATTTTATTCTAGCACCCGTTGGTTGCAAGAAAGAACAAAAAAGTTTGTAAGCAGTATTCTCCTTTTTGTTCTGTATTCATTATTTATTGTAATGATAATTATTATTTTATCATGTTTATTTTTTTAAGGGGAAATGGAGAAATGACTTTAATAGGTGGTGGAATAGATTAGCAGAATCAGAAAGGGTTTTCATACCATTATGTTTAATAAATGTACTGGTTTTTCTTGCATGGAGAGTACCGAAATTCCAACCAACTATGGTAAAATACTTCTGCTCAAATCCAGCTGGAAGTAGGATTTTTTTGTAATCAAATTATTATTTAAATAAAATATGTTACAAATTGTTAGGAAATTGAGAACACTTCTGTTTTAAGGCGCATTATGTTGGCCGATGGTATTGTGTACATTTAGCCATTATTCTGCTCTTCACCTTTTTACAAATATGTATGTTCTTCACAGTTTCTCTGCAGGTAACCGTGAAATATTATTTTTTCGCAGTACATCTATAAAATGATTGATATTCAAAAATATTGAATTTTTTTTCTAAATCACATTTTCAAAATCTTTCTAGGGACAATAATGAGTATGGGCAAAGAACAATTTGTTGGTTTTTATATGGCAGCAGGTGTGATATCTTCGTTTATAAGTAGCTTACATAAAGTTGTTGTAAATCGGCCTGGTTTATCTTTAGGCGCAGTAAGTATATCATGGAATAATTAACTAATATTAGTTTAGACAATTATATAAGTACTATAGCCAATGTGTCTTGCAGAGTGGAGCAATAATGGCAGTATTGGGCTATATGTGCACAAGATTTCCTGAACAAGAACTTAGTATAATCTTTTTCCCTTTTTTCACTTTTAAAGCAGCTTCTGTAAGTATCTACGTTATTATAAGGGTAAATAACTAGTTAAACACATTTTTTATGATTTAACTGTTTATGTTAGGTAGTTGACTTCCACTTGATAAGTATGTATAAATATTATTTCTTTTGTAAAAAAAAAAGGCTAATTATTATTGAAAGTGGTAATAATTGTTATTTTAATGTAGGAGTTAAAAAACTGAAAATACACTTACATTTAACATTCTGTTTTAGAAAATTACGTAACACAGTTTGAAAAATGGCATTTAAAACATTAAGTTTTGAATAAATCATTAACATTTTTATCATTTGATTCTCCTAATGCGTATGTGCTGCGATTGCGATAAAATATAGAAATTGAATTTTCATTTGAATTAGATGTTATGTAATCTTCCGTACGCTAAAAAAAAAACTAAACATTTTTAGCAAATGTGTAGTAATGTGTGAACAGCATAAAACTAAAGTTTTCCCGCAGGAAACTAAAATTTCCATATCAATTGTTGGAAGGTTTCGGTCACAAATTCCGTCAACTAAATGCGTCCTTACTTACTTTTCCAGTTTTTAAAACTGGCTCTAATGATTTAGTTTAATCTTATTGTATAATTGCATATATAGGTTTTAATTTTTTATTCGAAACTTTTTTCCGAAAAAACTTATTTTTGGAAGTTCTTTGGGGCTGCGCGACTTCTGGCTTCCTTTCTGAAACTATTATTTCAGCACAATGTATGATTAAATCATAAATTAAGAGCAGCTAAACGTTTTAGTAGAATGTCAATTTTGAAATAATTTTATATATTGAATGTAATGAATTAGGGTATAGATGTTTTACACGATTTTTTATGATACCAATTCCAAATGTCATTTTTCCCAACTAACCAACTTTTTTTTGCAGGCCATAAAAGTAATTATGGGCATAGATTTATTTGGAATATTAATGGGTTGGAAATTCGTTGATCATGCTGCTCATTTAGGAGGCGCAGCTTTTGGAATGTAAGTCTTTTTCACTTTTACTGATTCGATATTTTATTATTTATTGCTTTCTATTTAAATCAATAATTTGAACTTCACATTTCACATTTGGAAAACAGAAATTATTGAACGGTTATAATTTTGCATTGCTGGATAAAATCCCCGATACAGTTTACGGTGACTTAAAAGATCTCTTATAGCTCTCTTGCTGTCTAAATAGTTGCACATCTGGGAAAACTTGATTTTTAATATGGGATTGTTAGAGTTATCATTGTAAGTACAGTTAGGCTTTGATACTTGAGACGCCAAGATTCTGGAAACGTGGGTAGTTCACATTCTAAATTAATCCATTTCTATCCTTGTTCATTCTAAATTAAATCTGCAAGGCTAATAAATATTTCAGATATATAGAAAAAGATAAAATATTGAAAAGTTACTTGTCTATATAATTACTAATTGGTTCTTTCTTATAGGCTGACCATATTCCCCTTCTGTTAATGGACTTTTCCCTTTTATTACTGATCGAGTATCTAATTAATGAAAGCCGAGCTAATTATATATATAAATCATAATAGTAATATGGAAAGTAATAAATGTAATAAAATTTAAATTTTTTTAAATATTAACATTGTATAATTTAATTTTATCTGTTTGGGTATTACTATAGCCTTTCGGTCAAAGTCTGTCAGTTAAATGTTCTATTTTACTTACTTTTTTAAAAAGAATTATGTTTTTTCTGCAGGACCTTTTGTTAAAAAAAATCTGGAGTGAAACACTCGCACGACTTTCTCTTTCTGCAGTTTACACAGATTTAAGTGGAAAATTTTCTTCAAACCTATAATTTTTACTAAACGTTTGCTTGTCTTCAATTTGATAATCAATTGGACCTAAAAATCTACATTTTTGAGGAAACCATGCACTCCCCTCCCACAAAACTTCTTTAAATGAACTTTCTCGAAAAAACTTCCCGATAAAAGCGATCGGTTTCTGTATTCATAGTTAGTTTAACAAATTTAATGAAATCCGTCGGTTTTTGTATGGATAAAATCGTACGTAACTGAAATAACTTCAGTAAAAACGCACTTCCGTTAAACCGATTCTCTTCAAACTCAGAATTTTGACAGTTAGAAAATTTCATTCTAATTAGTATTATTTGGATGATAGAATTCTATGATTAACTAAAGCAGCACTTTAGAGGGAAACATAACCCCACCTCTCTCCCAAAAAACACCTCTAATGCATTTTTCCGGAGAAATGTTCAAATAAAAGTTGTAGCTGTTTGTATGTGTGTTCGATGGAAAAGTTTAAAGGAAATTGTGGCCGTATTCGAGAAAATCTCAGAAAACTGAAAACACTGTTCTGTAGGAAGTACTTCCGGTCAACTGATTTTCATAAACTCAGAATATTGGCAACCTATTTAATTCTGTTTAATATTATTTAGATGATACTGTAAGGTGTAAGGGAGTTAAAATTATAATTACGATAATAACAGTGAATATAAAATATTAGAAAGTGTAAGTGGGTCACTGTATACGGGCAAACGGTGGCATTGTTACGAAAATTGAAAGCGCTGCACCAGCAATACAGACGAATAATAAGGTTGAACAGGTGAGTCAGTAGTAAGCTGCCGACTGGCCAGTGCATTTCAAATTCTGGATTAGAGTTTCTTCTTGTGTGTGTTGCTGGACTGCCGAATTTGCAGCATGCGGTGGTATTGCCTGGCCATCTGTAAGTACTTATAATTCTTTCTGGGGGGGCGTGGCCACTCGATGCAAGGGTCTGGGGTGTGAGTAACCAAAGAAAACGCAGATACAAGTATGCCACCGTTTCTTCCCGTAGCCTGATTTGGGGTTATATTGGATTATGGTTTTATTGTTTTGTTAGTTCTAGGGTGTTGGGTGTATTTAACGTTAAAATATTAGACTTGTATGGGTGTTGTAGTGTTAAGGTAGCGTAATTAGTAATGTATTAGCTCTTCGCGTACATTTAGGATAATTCTAGGATTTTAGGGGATGGTAGTATGTTATAGCCATTCTTTTGGATGTAATAGAATTTATTCTTAAAGGTTAGGACGAGGGTAATTAGTAGAATTGGGATCACTGGGGCCTTGTAAATTTTAGTCGTAAGTTTAGCAGTATGTAAGTATTTTCTTGTATTTGTATTTATTGATTGTTTATCCATCTGAATATACTGTTTGTACCCAAAGTTCTGATTACTCGCTTCCCCGAACACCTCCCTCTCCCTCCTCCCTACTCCAATTCCCTCTACATATAAACTGGTGTCAGAAGTGGGATATCATGCCTACACAGGAGGAGAACTTGAGGAAGGAGCTGGAGGCCCTCCGGAAAGCAAACCAGGCTTACGCGCAGCGCGAACAGGAAGTGGAAAACCTACGCTGCGGCTGAAGGCGCGGCAACTATCCGAGACAACGGTGAAACCTGATTGCCCGGTTCCGCCAAGGAGGGAAATGGGGCTTCAGAACCTCATTAAGCCATGGTCGGGCGCAGAGGGCAAACCACCCGTAGAGGAATTCCTGAAAGAGATCGAAATGGTTGCGGACAGCGGGGGTTGGTCGGATGCGGACAAAAAACTGATATGCCGGCTGAAAACATCTGGGGCGGCCGCACTTTTCTTGTCGAGCGACGCGGAGTTGCAAAGTGAACAAATAACCTTCGCACAGTATAAGAAAGCGTTAGAGGAAAGATTCAAGGAACTGCTCACGCCCGAACAACAGCTACTTGCCCTTAATTCCATGCAACAACGACCGGGGGAAGGTGCGAGGGCCTTTGCTGACCGATGCCGACAGGTGGGTGAGCGTACCTTGACTAGGGAGGGTTCAAGAGAGCAGCAGCGTTGGGAAAGGGCCCACCTGGAGAGGATAGTACTAGCAGCCTTCACGAACGGACTGATGGGGGAGACTGGAAGACAGTTGAGGCTCCACCCACAGAGGAATTTAACGGAGGCAGTCCAGCGAGCCGCACTCGTCGAACACGTGGAGAAGGAAGAATGCGCTAGGTATCAAGGGGCGCGTGAGGTATATGCGACGGCCGCTTACGGCCCTGATCAATATCGGAAGGGCAGAAGTTGCTTCCGTTGTGGCAAGGAAGGGCATCTTGCCAGGGATTGTGGTGGGCTCGAACGTCCTCGGCGTACGGCCCGTGAATCGGGCAACGGAAAACAGGGTTGGGCTCGTCTGCCGTCTAGGCCTCCGTTCAGTGGGGCTTGCTACACGTGTGGTCAAGCCGGGCATATGGCCCGAGACTGCCCGAAGCGGGCGCCCATCACGACTGCAGGTATTAACGGCCGGATCGCTGCGGTTACAGACTCGCCGAAGTCCCCAAATGCCTACCTCCCAACAGTGGAGGGGGAAGAGCGCTAGGGGCAGACCACTTAATAATCAACATTGGTGGCGGATCGGACCAGTTCCTATCAATAGGAGCTCACCTCTCAGGAGTACCAAGGCGACTGTTGTTGGATACTGGAGCCAGCGTTTCCATCCTCCAGCGACCTCTGGAGGGAATACCGATTCAGAAGAGTGACATTGTTGCTAAAGGAGTGACAGGAGCACGTCTAAGGGTTGTGGGAACTCAGAAGGTCCCGGTGAGTTGGAGGGGACAGCACGCAGAAGTAGAGTTTGTCATCGCGAACATCAGTGTTAGCGGCGACGGGCTTTTAGGCGTGAATGGGATGGCGGAATTAGGTCTGCAGATGGATATTAGGAGACGGCAAGTATGGACGGAAGGAGAACCAAAGGCCCAGGCCATGCAGAGAGAGGACTTTAGAATAATGGGAGTAAGGAAGCTAGCCGAGAGGGAGGGCGGCCAAAGTTTGTGTTTCAAGTCGGTATCCGGAGGTAGAGAGGCCAGGAAGAGCGGAGATGTGGGTGCAATGGGGAGGACTGAGGGGGACTCACAGGAAGACGAGGAGGATCGGTTACCAAACCTGGTGGTAGTGACGTGTTTCAAGTCAGTATCCGGAGGTAGAGAGGCCAGGAAGAGCGGAGATGTGGGTGCAATGAGGAGGACTGACGGGGACTCACAGGAAGACGAGGAGGATCGGTTACCAAACCTGGTGGTAGCGACGCATCGGGTCCAGATCCCACCAAGATGCGAGACCTTAGTGGCGGGCAGCGTGAAAACGCACTGCCTCGGAACAACCATCTTAATTGAACCGTGCGCACAGGAACACAATTCCCTCTGGTGCGCTGGGCGTAGTGTACACGAACTCAGAGATCAACATGTGTGGATCAGGGTGATCAATGTTGGAGAAGACCCGGTGCTAATAGAAAAATCTCTGAGATTGGGTATGGCAGAAGAGCTGGCGACGGGCACGGACTGCGAGAAGTTTGCGGAAGCACACATGATACATACGGGCGATCAAGATGAGAAGGGTCTAGTGCGGATACTCCAAGAGAAGCTGCAACACTTAGACCTATCGGAGCAGAAGATCGTAGAAGAGGTGTTAAACCGTCATCTCGCTGTTTTTCAGGATCCGGTCAAGGCCAACTTGGGGTGCACCGCAAAGATTAAACACCGGATCGATACCGGAGAAGCAGCGCCGATCGCCAAGCCCCCATACCGGGTCCCATACCACCAGCGGGAGCCCATGCGAGAACTAATTGCGGAAATGTTACGCAATGGAGTCATAGAAACATCGGACAGTCCTTGGTCGGCACCTATCATTTTGGTGAGGAAGAAGACGGAGGATGGGCAAGAACGGTACCGGTTTTGCACCGATTTCAGAGCCCTTAACCCATAACCAAGGTGCCTGTGTATCCCTTACCGAACATCAATGAAACCCTGGAGAGTCTCGGTAACAGCCAGTATTTCACCACTCTGGATTTGGCATCGGGTTACCACCAAATACAAATCGAGGAAGCCGACCGCCAGAAAACAGGATTTTCAACGCCGGAAGGGCACTACCAGTACAGAAGAATGGCTTTCGGTCTGGCCGGAGCACCGGCCACCTTCCAGCTCCTAATGGACCGATTATTGGCGGACTTGAGAGGCACCAGTTGCTTTGTGTACCTCGATGATGTAATCATCCATGGGCTGGACTTAAGAGAGCACGCTGAGCGATTGGACCGCGTATTGCAGAGGATAAGTGAAGCAAACTTGCTGGTCAATGCGGCGAAGTGCCAATTCGCCACGCATCAGTATTTGGGACACATCGTTAATAGGGAAGGTGTCCAAGTGGACCCGACCAAGGTAGAGGCGGTGAAGCTGTACCCTCAACCTCACAATGTGAAGGGGGTCAGGTCCTTCTTAGGACTCGTCGGATATTATAGAAGATACATGCCGGGATTCGCCGATCACGCCAGGCCCCTAACGCAGCTGACAAAGACGAACCAGAGATTTCATTGGGGCCTTGAGGAGGAGAAAGCGTTTCAGACATTAAAGAACATGCTGTGCAGCGACGCGATTCTCGCGTATCCCGATTTCTCACGACCATTTCTATTGGCAACGGACGCGTCAGACCTGGCCATAGGGGCCGTACTATCTCAGATGCAGGGAGGAAGAGAACTACCTATAGCATTTGCGTTAGACAGTTAAATAAACCGGAGAGAAACTACAGCACGACAGAAAAGGAAATGCTGGCGGTGGTTTGGGCTACCAAACACTTCCGTTGTTACCTCTATGGTCGACGATTCACGCTCATTACGGACCACGCTGCTCTAAGGTGGCTCCTGACCGTGAAAGATCCCTCCTCGAGACTGTCCCGCTGGCAACTACGCCTGGCCGAATTTGAGTACGAAGTAGTCCACAAACCTGGAAAAAACACGCAAACGCTGACGCTCTCAGCCGCACCATCGGGGCCATATCGGACGAGCAACCCGACTATAATGGCGTCACTTCCGCGCAACAAGAGGCCGACGAAGATTGTAAGCAATTATTAAGGAAGTATCCAGGGATGTGCCGAAAAAATCAAGAGGGCTTGGTTTATTACCGCGCATCATCGGCTGAAATTGGGGATTGGTGGTACCACAGGAGCACAGAGCACGGATTCTATCTGAGAACCATACGTCGCCGGTGAGTGGACATCCAGGGCGAGCACGGATTCTATCTGAGAACCATACGTCGCCGGTGAGTGGACATCCAGGGCCGAAACGCATGGAGGCATTGGTAAGGCAGCAATATTATTGGCCTACAATGCATGAGGATATCAAGAGATTTACTCAGAGCTGCCGGACATGCGCAGAGAGAAACACACCCCCAGGCCTGCGGGCCCCGTTAGGCGAGCCACGACAACCATCCCAACCATTCGAACAGGTTGCAATAGATGTGGTAGGGCCCTTACCAAGGACGCACGATAAGGGATATCGGTATATCCTGACGGTAATCGACCATTTCTCGAGGTACGCGGAGGCACAACCATTACAAGAACAATCAGCCGCCGAAGTAGCCGCCGCCTTTATACGCTGCGTAGTAGTAAGACACGGGATACCGACCCGGCTGATTACGGACCTAGGAGCAAATTTTACATCCAAACTATTCAAGGACCTTTGTCGGGTGCTGGGCATCCAAAAGAATATACCACAGTCTATCATCCGCAATCTAATGGTAGAGTAGAGCGTTGGCACCGCACCCTAATAAATGGGTTGTCACATTATATATGCCCGGAAGGAACGGATTGGGACCGGTGGCTTCCGTTCATGATCATGGCCTACAACGGCACCCCGCATTTGGCGACGGGGTTTGCCCCGAACTATCTTGTCTACGGCAGAAACGTTGTCAGACCCACCTCGCTGGGCTACCAACCACCCAGTGAGGAAACAACCGAACAAGAACCCTATGTTGATGCATTACGACGGCGTTTGCGGGCGGCATACGAAAGAGCCGCAGAAGTCACAGAAAGAGCCTTCCAGGCAAATAGCCGGCAGTATAACAAAAAAAGTAAGACAAGGACGTTGCAGGAAGGTCAGTGGGTCTATCTACACTGTCCCGCTGTACCCGCAAATGCTTGCAAAAAATTCCATCGCCCATGGAGGGGACCCTATCAAGTAGTCAGAAGAATATCCAGTTGAATCCAGTTGGAAGGGAGGACTACTAAGGTGGTTCACCTGAACCGGCTAAAGGAATTTGCTGTGGAGAAGACCAATGGAAAGTGCGAAGAGCCCGAGTCACGAGAGAGTCTAGGGGACGAGGAAGATGGGGATACAACCCCTCCGACGGATCAGCCGGAAGAAAGAGTGATACCATGGGAGAAGATGCTGGACCCCTCAACTGAAGGAGAATTTCAAGAATCAGAGAACGCTTGTCTACCTCGTACAGAGGAGCTTGGAGCGTGTGGAGGTGAGATGCAGACGGCCGCCCGGAGCCCCGGATTAGACGTAGACGATTCCGTTCGCGATCACACTTACATCCCCTCTCCCGGAGTCGGGGGAGCGAGGCCCCGCTCTCCTTACTCCCTTAGGAGTAGGAGGGTAAATGAAGAATAAAAGACGTGTTAGTTCCCGGATAACCCACATAGAAAACACCACTTCCCATCTATCCTACCTTCTTTCTCTTTACATTAACTCTTCCACCCTACTGGGAGAACTGGAGACGGTAACCTCACAAGCTCAGAGTACTCTGAGGGCGATTTACGAGGGGGTGGAGCGATTATCGGGAGGGAAACTCGTGAGTACGTTACTTCCGCCGCATGACCTTAGCGAGATCCTGAAGAGAGTGGCGGCGCTTCTCCCGGAGGGGTTGGGGCTTACGGCCGGGGTTTCCCCTGCAGACGCACACCACTATTATGAATTAGCTAAAGTACTGGCCACGTCTAGTCGAGACAGCATCCACATCTGCATTGACTTACCGTTAGCTTCGAGAGGACGTCAGATGGAGCTCTACCGGCCGGAAGCGTATCCTGTAGTGAAGCCGAAAGAAGGTAACCCTGCTACTATGACCGGAGGCGGACTATCTGCTGGTGAACCAGGACGAGACTTTTATGCACCTCAAACGACCTCATTTGGAAGGATGTTGGGGAAGGGCCTCTCGAATCTGCCCAGTACGGTTCCCACTATTCAACCGACACTATCCCACGTGTTTAGGGCTACTATTCAAAGGAAAGACAGGGAGGGCTTCCCCTATTGCCAATGGATAGTGATAGGCAGTGAGTTCAGGCCAGTTTGGATTTGGAACGCAGATTATTACGGCGAGTGGAGTAGGAAGTGGAGCGGCGTGTGCGCTGACCATCCTGGCGGCTTTGGTTTGTTATTGGCGTTCATCGAGACGAGGAAGAGGATCCACCGACCAGCAGCAGCTAGAGGGTGCCCGGCGATCGCTACTGGACTTCATGGTGCACCACCCCCGGCCAGCCCCGCGAGTGGACAGCGGTTCGCAGTCTTCCGGAGCAGCCGGCCAGTGATTATTCTGGATGGAAAAAGAGGTTAGCCGAATGGCCACCTCTTTTTCCCCAAGGGGAAGGGCAATTGTAAGGGGTAAGGGAGTTAAAATAATAATTACAATAATAACAGTGAATATAAAATATTAGAAAGTGTAAGTGGGTCACTGTATACGGGCAAACGGTGGCATTGTTATGAAAACTGAAAGCGCTGCACCAGCAATACAGACGAATAATAAGGTTGAACAGGTGAGTCAGTAGTAAGCTGCCGACTGGCCAGTGCATTTCAAATTCTGGATTAGAGTTTCTTCTTGTGTGTGTTGCTGGACTGCCGAATTTGCAGCATGCGGTGGTATTGCCTGGCCATCTGTAAGTACTTATAATTCTTTCTGGGGGGGCGTGGCCACTCGATGCAAGGGTCTGGGGTGTGAGTAACCAAAGAAAACGCAGATACAACTATGCCACCGTTTCTTCCCGTAGCCTGATTTGGGGTTTTATTGGATTATGGTTTTATTGTTTTGTTAGTTCTAGGGTTTTGGGTATATTTAACGTTAAAATATTAGACTTGTATGGGTGTTGTAGTGTTAAGGTAGCGTAATTAGTAATGTATTAGCTCTTCGCGTACATTTAGGATAATTCTAGGATTTTAGGGGATGGTAGTATGTTATAGCCATTCTTTTGGATGTAATAGAATTTATTCTTAAAGGTTAGACGAGGGTAATTAGTAGAATTGGGATCACTGGGGTCTTGTAAATTTTAGTCGTAAGTTTAGCAGTATGTAAGTATTTTCTTGTATTTGTATTTATTGATTGTTTATCCATCTGAATATACTGTTTGTACCCAAAGTTCTGATTACTCGCTTCCCCGAACACCTCCCACTCCCTCCTCCCTACTCCAATTCCCTCTACAGTACAATAATGTAACAAACCGAAATGGCACTTTAGAGGAGACTACAAAAATCCCTTAAAATCCCCAAAAATGCCCTTACAATGAATTTTCCCGAGAAACGTTTCAACTAAAGTTGTAGCTCCTTAATATGTATAGTTGATATTTTAAGTTGTAAGAAAATTATTGAGCCATTTTCGAGCAAATCGCCAAAAAAGATTGAGGAATTTTGATGGATAAGCCACGCTGTTCACAACCCACACGACCATTTTCTAATAACTCCTTTTTTGGTCATTTGGGACCTCAAAAGTGCATTTCCGGTGAAAACTGGATATCGAAAATTTGACATGATTTAGTGCTTCCTCTTACTAGATGTAAAAGTTTGTAAAACTTTTTAAAACATGTCGTTTGAAGCGCCAGTGGGGGTCTTGACATCCCGCATTAAATAGCATCGTTATGATTTTAATAATTACCCAAATACTTTCCATGTTGTTATCGTAACAGTTTCATAAATTTACGTATAGTTTATCAAATGTACAGTTGCAAATAAATGAATAAAAAGATAAAAATAAAAAAATAAAAATGTGAATAACACATAAAATGTGAATTCAGATAGTTTTCCTACGCTATGACTTTGGCTATTCAGCCATTCCGCGTCTCACGGCCCAGTATAAAAGAACTAGGCTGCGCTGGCGATTGATGTTCGTTTAGTTGTATATCCAGGGGGCTCATGGGAATAATCTCTGACGCGAACAACTTCACATCCCCCCGTTATAATTTTGAAAACGGTGTCTTAAATACCTTGAAAAAAATCTAAATTTAGCTTTGTTTGTCTCGTCCATGGGTGGGGGTAATCGGTTATGGTTATTGACGAGTTCTGTAAACTTTATTTATCTACATCATGGAAGACCATAATAATCCTTATTCTGTAATCTGAACTGTACGATTCTCCAGGGCATTAAATGAGTTGTAAAAATTCCAAATTTGAAGTGTCTTTTGGATGTTAAGAAAAACAGAAGGGCAAAATAGTTTGCTTTATAATAGAATTTTCTTTCGCATTAAAATGCGAAATTACTTTATATATAATAAGTGTTAATAATAATTATCTCTGAGAGAGATTCATTTTATGCTCTCATTTTGGTAAAAAAGCGTTAGTATTATCCTATTTATCAAGTACAGTCACAGTAATTATCATAATTTTATAGTTCTCATATTCAAAGAAATTAATACATACTTTTGTTTCTTCTAGATTATGGTCCAATTGGGGAACGTATTACATATGGCAAAACAGGGAACCACTCATACAATTTTGGCACACTGTTCGAGGGCCAACGCAGAAATAAAATATTTAGGTATAGCTTCATATAAAAGGACAAAGGAAGATCTATTAAAACTAAAAAAAAGAAGAAATAATATCCAATCTTTATTGTTATTAACATTTATAATTATTTAGAATATAAAAGAACAAATATTCTAAAGTTATAAAAATATTTTTTTACTCTTATATGTAATTTCTGATTAATTCCAAATATTTTTTTCCTTAAAAAAAAAAAAATTAAGCATCATTTTTCCACTTTTAAATAATCATCTTTAATAGGATTTGGGAAGCTAATATGCAAGAAACATTTTTCAGGCGAGATGCTTGGCATGATGTGCGAAATGTTCACCGAGAAATGTAGCGATATAGTAGTAACTATGATCATAACCTTCCCTCTTTTTGAGAATGACTGGTACCTGAGCAGCTTTACATGCTTGTACAAAATTGTCTGGTAAGAGCTGACCACTTTTTAGAAATTCATCACTTAATCCCTGCAAAAATAGTGAGAAAAAGAGATTACAAAGATATTCCAAAAATAGCTCCTTAAAACACTTTCTGATGCAAAAATTTAAATTGTCTTGTAACATCATCCTACAAAACGTTGATTATCTGCTTTTCCAAATCCTTAATGGGCAAGCAGGCACAAAATGATTCTGACCCAATGAAATATGACAGCAAAAAATAATGGGATGTATAAAAAACTTACCGTTTTCAATAAAAAAAAATCCAATTTTTCATTACCTTTTTTGCATTTTTTATTAATGTTCAAAATACAGCCTATGGTGGAGTCATCTTTCTGCCAGCTGTTGGATCCCTCGCTGATACCATTCCCTGGGTTTGTAATCAAAAAACTCCTGCACTCCAGTTCCAACTTCGGTAAAGTTATTAAATTTTATCCCGCAGAGAAAGTGGATCGAACAAATGTTAGTTGGATGGAGCTAGGTCTGGATTATTATAGGGTGGGTGTTAAAGAGGTTCTTCAATTGTTTCTTTAGTTTGACGGGAGGTGTTTGGCCGAACTGGAACATAACTTGTTTCATTTGACTAAAGCTGGATAACGCTGGACATTTTTGAGTACATTCTATCCACTACAAAAATCGGAATTCGGGGAAAGTACCTCGGAAACTGATTACATGATGAATTACTCCTTTATATTTCCAGAAGAGTCACATCGACTTTTTCTTAAATTGACCTCTTGTACCAACCGGAAATGCCAAAGTTGGCAAGTATCCATTCTCCTGGCGGCCTGTTGAGGTATAAGATCATGAGGCACTATCCTATTTATATCTCCTTTTCACCTTTCCTAAAGTATGGAGTTCGCGGCTAACGGTATCTTTAGTGTCTGCCAGTTCTGCAGCCAGCGCAAGAGTACTTGTTGGATTTTACCTAACAGCTCCATTAAAGCCTCATCAACATACATGATGGCCGCCCTAACGTGTCTTTTGTTCTAAGGTCGTATCATCACTATTAAATGTTTGAAATCAATGGGTAGTACGCTGATCAAGGACATCTTTCCCTTTGATTTCATATAGAGCACGTACAGCTTCACCTGCTATACACTGTTTTTCCAGTAGTGACGTAAAATTACTAATATACGTAAGACACATTCATACTTTAGCTACATAAAAAAGCTCATAATTGAACTGACTATTTGAAGGGCATAGTATGTAAAGAAACACTACAGAATCTAAAGATTAATATAATATCGTATTTGTCATCAACATCAAACGTGTGTGGATGGGTTTTAAAGTCTATGGAATTCTAGCTCGAGTTAGAAAAGGGTAATTTTTTTTTGTGTATAGAATTTGAAATTTTCAACGACATTGATTGCAGAATGTCGAAAATTAAAAACAAACCATATTCTCAATAAGAACCTGATCAAACCGTTTAAATGATGAATTATCCTTTACAAAGAAATTAGTTATAATTTATATTGTTGATTTCTAGAAAAGTTCATTCGATTGCAAAACTTCTCGATCTCCTAAATAATAATGGAAACTGCTAAAATAAAAAAATTAAACAAAAATGAATGATAAGGAAATGATTATATGGCCAGAAGAGTCTTTTTATATACTTGCTCTACGTTTAGGATAACCTGGATTTTATAAAGTTAGATATGTTGAAATATATTTTAATGAGGAATCTATTCAAATAAAAGAAAAAGGAAACAAAAAACTGACTGATCAGACTGACATAGGAAAAATCAAATGATAAAGAGCATTAATATTTTGATCAATAAGTTTACAATGGATATAGAATTCTTGAGGAATTTTATGTATTTGTTTTTTTTTTTTACCTTCTCCAACTGCTGTTTAGGGGTAGTGTTGGCATTTCTTTTTATGTAATTTAAATTTGTTGATTGTAGCAGTGAGTTATGTTTTGGCATTGTAACTATATTTTATTGTTCAGGTATTAAATTGTTGTTGACATTTTCATCTTGTTTGTTGTTTTTTGTTTAGTCCCTACTAAACCACCACTACTATTACTATTACTAATATTTGTTATTCTATAGCCCTGATATTATAATAGACTTAATATAAGCCGAAACGTTGGCGAAGTAAATTTTGTTTTATTTACAAATTAAAATTCCTCAAGAATCTACATCCAAATAATAAATATTAAAAAAAATAGACACGGTTAAGAGGTGAGAAGTTGAAGTTGAAATGGAGGAAAGTACATTTAAAATTTAAAATTCTAGTTGAAAGGGATTAATAAAATGTTTAATGCGCTAATTTGAAAGTACAAATCTCTGGAGGGTCAACATAAAAGCCAGCTATATATTGCAACCAGAATGTTATACTGTATATACCAGAAATATTGCAAACGACGAGACTCTATAAAAAACCATCAATGAATAAAGTAATTGTTGACAGCTGTAAAAATATTATTGTAACTGGAAGTAATGATTTCTTTCTTTTTAAGTTGACAGAGTTCAGGTGGGGTGAATGTGTAGGAATACGAATAGGAAAAATTGAGAATGGTTGTGAAAATCGAAGGAATGATCCAGGGTTAGAGTATACTTGGAGAGAGCTGTCAATAGTTTTTAATAATGCCAAGATCATGTTATGTAAATCTTATGTACACCACTTTTTAAAAAATTATGTTACCTGATCAATCAATATATCAACAGGTACTCCATCATATTTTGATACTAATGATGTGGCATCATAATCATGCCATGATTCTGGTATACTACTAGCATCTCCACCCAAATATCCTGCAAAAGCTTTCTTCCCCCAATCACATTTCGTCGGATTACAGATTGGAGCAAATGCACTTACACACTTATACTTTCCTGGATTTTTTAAAAAACATATCAGTGCACCATGTCCGCCCATGCTGTACAAAAATTGATGCATTTAAGTAAAAGTTGGATGCATTCCCTAATGTAATCATTAAAATAAAAAAAAAATATACCTATGACCCATAATGCTCTGACGTTCAGGATCAGCCGGGAAGTTATCAATAATTATGGTTGGTAGCTCTGAAGTTACGTAAGTATACATATTATAATGATTCTTCCAAGGGTCTACAGTAGCGTCAATATAAAAGCCAGCTCCTGAACCAAAATCGTAACTATCATCTTCACCAGAAATATTGCAACCTCCTAGAAAAGACACAAACTGTACAAAAGGCCATCAATGAATAAAATAATTTCATATTTATTTATATGAATGAAGAAAAAACGAACTTGGGCTGGTATCAGGAGCTACAACAATTACATTATATTTACTAGCATGCTGCTGTGCACTTGCTTTAGTTACAAAATTTTGTTCTGTACAGGTCAATCCTGACAGCCAATACATTACAGGTAGTTTTTGGACATCAGCATTCGGTGGAAGATATATTCCAAACTTCATAGAACACTTCAGCACTTTACTAAAACGAAAAATAATAATTAAATGTTAATTTTCAAACTATTAATTTTATTTAGGCACCGCAACTTAGTCAGTTTTCTTGACCGGCTCTTTCGAAAATTACTTCTTACCTGTCATGACTGAATACCTTCTGAAACCCATCAAAACATTTATTACAAGAAACTTCTTTTAATTCAGACATTTCTCAATACAACAGTGTATTCCGTTTCTAAAATAAATACTATTACTTTTATAGCTGCAATTAAGCGGATATTCAATTTACTTATGTAAGATAACCAGATAAGAGACTTCTATACATCATGAGCATCGTGATCAACATTGGCTCAAATGACTAGACATATTTTTTCAATTCAAATACTAAGACAAGTGGGTATTTGGTGTCAATTGTAAAAGGAAAACTCATCAAAGCATTGTGTCAATTTATATTTAAAAATCAAACCATCGTTTTACATCAAAGACTATTGTATTTATACGAAATTTTATCAAAGTTTTCTTTGTAGTGTTTGGCAAACAGTGAATCTTGGTTATAAATTGTTTCATAGCTTATGACTTTTTTTAGATAACTTAGGATTTTATTGTTTCAACTCTTAAATTTTTATTCTTTATTTCAATGAGCGTTCTATACTGTAGCATTATTCACAGCATTTCGCTAGAAATACTTTCTTCTAGGCGATCAATATTCGCTGTTAAATTTGCAATTGCATTATATCTACTTATATTTATATCTTCGTTTTCATTTAGAATCAGTACCTTATTGATCTGATCAATTTTACCGTTAATAACGTTATCTAAGATGCATGAGACCAAGAGATTTTCTGATTCTTCGTCATCCATATCCAAAACATTCGAAATAAATTGAATTTTAAGAGTTTTATATGCTTTAATAGTCTCAAGCAACTTTGCAGTACAAATATTTTTATGCAAACTATCAATATGTTCACTGACTAATGGATCACTAAAAATAGATGGATCTTTTTTCTTCAAATTTTTTTTAAAATTGTCAATATCATTCTTTTGATAGGCAATGAAGAGTTCTGCAAGGGGCTTTATTTCGGTATCATTACAGTATTGTTTAGCATCTTGGGAATCTAATGGATTTATATTGGACTTAGTGAGCATAGTGATTAACAATAAATATTTTAAACAACCGAATCTTCTAGGACTTCCTGATTCATCGTAGTTTTTAAATGCTTCATAAAAATCTACCAGCGCTTTGGTATAATCACCAGATCTAAGAAACATTTTTCCACCACATTCTCTGATAGTTGCTATAGTCATTGCATTAGGTAATAATGATTTAATATTCAGAGATTTTTCATAAACGTGTTTCAATTTTTTATAATTTTTTTGTGCCGCATACATTTCTATTTCTAGCGCAAAAATATCTAATAATTGAGAGCCATTCTGTTCTATAAAATCAGCATTATCATTTGTTTGATTAGCTAAATGTAAATGATTTATTATTTGCTGTAATTTATCAAATTCACCTAAATCACAGTACAATTTACCTAATTTTATGTTTATTTTAAACCATAATCTAGCATTATTTAATTGTTTCAGCTTGTCCACGGTGGTTTCATAAAATAAACGCAATAGATTGTTATTTTTAGAAATGGAAACATACGTTAAAATATTGTTAACAACCTTTTCACTTTGATTTTTTGTCACAGTCGATAAATAGGTAAGCAATTCTTCATATTTCTCCATCATTTCATTGTAATTTTCAATTTTAAATAATATCTTTATAATTTGTTTCAATGCTTTAAATCCCCATTCGCCTTTTTTTTCACCCTGTAAAGCTAAAACCTTATTAAAATTTTCTAAAGCAAGGTTTGGATTGTGTTGCTTTGCTAATTTAGAATGATAATACTGGTTTTCCAATTCAGCATTAGCTTCTATATCAGAGTTAGTTTCTTCGCTGTATTCAAAACAATTATCTTCCACCCATTCCAAATCATATTCTTCACCAGATGACCCCATTTTTTGTTTATTTGGTATTCAAAGAAATGATTGGTTTGTTTCTTCAGATTACTTGCCGGATAATTAAAAGTATCGAAATCCCTGCAAGAAACAACCATTCTTGCAATTATCTGTTGTTATGGTTTTAAATGTTTTGTATAAAAATTCACTATAGCAACTTAAATTATTATAAAATGCTATATTAAAATTTAAATGAGCAATGACGCCAAAAATGCATTTCGGTTCTCGGCATGACGCATTAGTTTTTATTGATAACGCAGTAGAAGGAAAAATTTGGCCATTCAATAAGTAGTTACGCCTATTTCTTATTTCATGGTTAAACTCAATGGATTAATGGATCAGAAATGTTGCTGATCGCCTTGTTTCTTATTGAAATCTATTCAATTTGTAAATATAAATTGAATGAATTAACTGTTTGGGCATATGAGAACTATGCAACAAAATCTTAACGAATGTAAATGCCCTGAAAAAATTGGGAAACCAAACAACCAACCAACTAACCTAGCAATCAGCCAAATAACCTAGCAACCAAACAACTAACCTAGCAAACACCCAACCAACATAGCAACCAAAAAATCTACCTAGCATTCCAACAACTAACCTAGCAACCCATCAACTAATCTAGGAACCAAACAACCAACCTAGCAACCCAACATGAACCTAGCAGCCCATCAACCAACCTAGCAACCAAACAACCAACTTAGCAACCCAACAACCAACCTAGCAACCAAACAACTAACCTACCAACCACCTCGGAACCAACAAACTAAGCTAGTAACCAAACAAAGGTAGTGTATTTTTACTTGATTTAATCATTTATCAAACTAAATCATATCACGTTGAAATAGTGGGAAGAAACCGTAGAAAAAAAAAATGCCATCTTATGAGAAATTAAAGGAATTTTTATGGAATTTTATATCCATATACATTCATAGTTATGTAGTATATACTTATTGTTATATATATAAATATATATATTTATATAGTCTGTGTGTGGATGTGTTTTAACAAAATATCTCAATATCGAAAAGTCGTAGGAAGCTCAAATTTGGTATTTAGTTTAGGCACTACCATCGCGAATATTCCATCGGACAAAATCCATCAACCGGAAGTGTGACTTTACTTAATGATTTTGTCACTTTTTCGCGATTTTCTCGTAATCGGCTCCAACGATTTTCTTTAAACTTCATATACTATTCTATACACGCATAAACCCCCATCACTTTTATTTGAAACATTTTCTTGGGATTGATTTTCGGGGAGTTCTGGGAGAACAGTCACGTTATGCTTTCCACTAAAGTACTTCAATGTAATATGCGTTTTCACCACCTACATAATATTAACATACATTAGAAGCATTTATAGTTGAAGAAAATGGTTAACAGGAATGCGATTTTTCAGAATAGGTTTTTGAGTTTTTGTAGAGGTTTCTCGAAAACGACTACGATTTCCTTGAAACTTGGTATGCTAACTTCCCAGATAAAAACTTATTACTTGTATTAGAAACATCTTCCAGGAAAATTGATTTTGGGACGGTTATAGGGTAACAATAGCTCAAGTTTATTTGCTTAGTTTCCTTCATTAGTGTTATTTATGCATTTTTTTTATTCTTCTATTTTAGGGTGCTGCAAATATTACTCAGACAGTAGAGATAACAGACCCTACATATTTTTCTATACTAATAACACAGTCAAATAAAATGCGGTAGACAAAGTTAGGTGAGTGTACACACCAGAATTTTTTGTTTTACTGTTTTTCGTTTTGGAATACACAGTTCATTTTCTGGGAGGGGCTATTTGAAGAAAATCACTTTAATAGTAAGTTGGAAGATGTTTTCATACAGGTATGCTATACTATTTTTAGAATACTTAAGAAGCTAGACGCCTCTTTATTTAACAATTTTTTTTTTTTATTGAAATTTACAACTGTAACAATAGTTACAAGTAAATATAATGATTAAAACAATGACGGGATGTTTAGATTGGAGAAGTACCCAGCGATGACCGCCATTACCATAAAACATGATGTATTATTTCATAGTGCCATGACAATAATTCATCACTAAGGATAGGAAAGTTGTTCTATTAGACATTAGAGGATTGAAATGAACTGATGTTGAGGAAGGAATTTGGGAAAACGAAGTTTTGTTAGATCACAGACAAAAGGGAAGTAGATTATGATAGTGACATTCTATACAAAAAATGGAGCATTAAGGATTGGATGCGTAATTTTTGACAAGGATTGGATGCGTTGGGAATTGGAACTTTTAGTCGACCCCCATACAATACCATCTGACCAAATTGGTACTACTAACAGTATAATAAATGTGTTTCGTTGTTTAAGTTTAGTTTTGAACGCCTACCGATGAGCTTTTCAGGAGTTTATAGCGTCAGTTAACTTCTTGTCTTTTCAGTCTGGAATGAGGATTCCATGTCAATCGTCTGTTCAGGTATAATAGGCGCCATTCAACTAACTAGGTTTGCAGCTGGTTGAGGTGCATCTAGAGAGCCCTGGTAGCAATAACAAGATCGAGATGGGGGGTCAGAATTGCGGTATCGTCCGCAAAGGTCGATAGTATTTGGATGCTGCGGAATATCTGCTGAGTACAAGGTGAAGAGGAGAAGTCTGGGGATGCTGCCTTGGTGGAGTGTCCAGTTAACTGAGCCGTAAATCAGAATGGGTCTGCGTGGACTGGGTAAAGAATGAACATCTAGGTTCAGTAGTCAGGCTGTTTTCGGAGGAGAGATCGTTTATTGTTTGTGGGTCCGTATGGATATGTGAAAGCAAGGAACAGATAGGTCGGGAAGATTTGTAAAACATGTTGGCCAGTATGTGGGTTCATTAGGTGAAAGAATATTGAGGAGGGTTACGTCACGAGGATTTGTTACTCGCTTTCCTATCGAGGATGATACGAGTTGCAATCGCCGCCGCAAAGAAAATGAGATCCTAGGGATTGAAGAAATGTTGGAATTGTTCTTGATTCATTGAATGATTTGGGTGGCAGTACACGCAGAAATTGTTTGTTGGAAAGAATTACTGAGTAGAGTAATGGTTATATGGTTCTGGATTTCATAACGTTTGTTGGATAAAAGGAATGTAATTATGTTGTATAGTTCTTCTAATTAGTATATCTGTACCTCCGTGAACAGTATTTCTGGATTGGGTTGCATGTCGATCTGTTAGATCGAGCGATCCCTAGTCACCTACCTCGACCTGTGTTCACGCCAATTTTGGAATGACAACTCACTATGTCTACTTAAGCAAGCACATGCATACGATTGGAGTGGTAAGGATGCCGGATGTCCGCTTTGCAACGATGGCGAACTGAACGGTGAGCACCTTGCTGGTGCCAAGCTCTATAAACCAGCAGCGTGAGGATGCTGCCGAACAAGATCCCTATTATGCTAGGGCTCTCTTATATTGGGATTTAGGACAGAATGGCTAAATTGCCAACAGCTGACGTTGAATAAAAAAAATCTATTGTCTGGATGGGCGGTTTTGTACTTTACATAATCGATTTCGTAAAAATATGATCTGCTTGTAAAGTGTGTCTCTATAATCAATGTGTGATGGAAGCAAGAAACAGAAAATAAATATATTTTAAAAACTGAGTTTAGAGGCAAAACTGTATAGTTAGCAAAAGTATGAGTAACAGATAGCGAAGGCAAAGCACTTGGCCTCTACTGTAAAAGACCTACTGAAAAGCGGCAAAACTAGTATAAATTAGAGACCAAAAGTTACACACAGTCAGTCATACAGGAGTTACATGCATTGAGTCTTACAAGTTCACACGTCAAACGCGTTATTTTCAGGAAGTGTTCTATTCTGTCACTCTTTTCGTTTATTTATCCATCCTAGTTTTATATTTAGTTTAGCTCGTTTTAATATATAATATCTAGTCATTAAAGTAGTTGTTCTTAAAGGGTGGTTAACTTCTATTTCCTAACTCACTAAATTCTTTTCGTATTTCTTAAAATTAGGCCCTTTCAAAGCTGCTCTTGCAACACTAAAACACACATCCACTCAACACGTGCAATACAAATGCAATGTTGATTCTTCTTTCATGGAGAAGGATGTCCAGTACATGTCTTAAAGTTTGCATTTACGCAACTGAAATTTATGAATGAGGTTTTGGCAATTTGTTATAATATAAAAAAAGTATATTGACACACAAAAAATATGGGAAACACACACTTTCTCTTACTCAATTTCCTTTCAATTTTAAATTTCGCTCATATGTTCTAAGATAAATGTACAGGTGGTGGGGTGGCAAGACAGCCTACTAGCGGAGGCAGCTTCCGAATGATTGCATTATAGAGAGCCAATATTTTATTTTATTTTCTTTAATTTTATTTTTACAACTGTTTGCACCTTTTAAAGGTATACAGAGGGTAGTTGACCTTAATACTAAGCTTAGATATAATTACAAATAATAAATAAAACCTCAAAAAAAAAAAGAAAGAAAAAACCGACAAATTTTTTTCTTCAAGGAATTACCTTTTTCCTAAAACACATGAGAAGAAAGAAAAACAAAAATCGAACAAACAAAAAAAATCAAATCATGATCAAAATTCATATTAAATATAGAAAATAATTAATTTAAGACATCCCTTATTTGAAATATATAAAGACAGAATAAATATATATCTTTTATTTTATTTATATTATCTGATTCTGTAAATGTAAGTAAGTTTATGAAATTCTCATTTTCATTATCGTGTGTTAAATACTTATTTATATACAATTTCCTGCGATTCGTATAAGCAGGACACATTATAATCGCATGTATTAAATCATCTGTTGCATTGAATGTACAAAATTTACAAATATTTTGTGAATCAAATATTTGCTTCTATTCAAATATATGGTACTTTTTTTTTGTATACTAAACGTAATTGAGCAATTAGTCTTAACATGTTAATGTTCACATAATACTGGAGATAATTTTTTTTGAGACTGCAGCTACAAAGATTTCTGTTGAGGAGATTATACCAGTTATTCAATGCGAACTCTACATCCTTACTATATTGTTCTTGAACGATTCCGGTAAAGCATTACAATTATCTGAGAGTATTTCCCAGCTTTGAGCTTGCCAAACGAAATCAGCACCGATACAATTTAAATATTTTCTAAGACTCAGCACCCAATTGAATGGCATCTTAAAATGACTTAGCTCAAGTAGCCTAAGGTAACACATTTTTGGTAACGAAGAATCTGACATCCGAAGTAGCAATCGCCATCATCCCAACAGCCTTTTAAGTATTTGAATTTTGTATGTATTCTTCATGTTTCGAGCCTAACAAAGGAGTCCGGTGTCGTTTTAGAAAGGCATAACTATTGCTTAACAAAACGAATCTGGTCTCTTTCAACTACACTACTATATTCAGCACCCCAAACCTCAGAAAGATATAATAATACACTCTCCGAGATAGAATCGTACAGATTAGTTTTTGTCTCCCAGCTATCACTCTTGCACGACCTAATAGAGATAGAACCACGGATGAAGCTGTTGCGTTCTTAGCCAGAAAATGTTCACTTGCTTTGATAGAGAGCCAATAATGAACAAACACATTTGAATTTAACGACGCCGATTCCTCAAATTCACTGAAAACAATTTTTTCAGAAAAATGTTTAAATAAAAGTGATACGTTTCTATCGATGCCGTAAGCATTCCACATTTAAAGGAAATCGCTGTCGTTTTCGAGAAAACTCTATTAAATTTAAAACCTACCCTGTGAAATCGCCCTTGCGGTTAACCGATTTCTTCAAATTTGTAATTCTATCAATGCTTCTAATGTATTTAGGTGGTGAAACCGTATATTATATTGAAGTTCTTTAGTGGAAAGCATAACGTGGCTGTTCCCCCAGAAAATCAATTTTGCCAGGAAAATGTTTCAAATAAAAGTGATAGAGATTTATGTGTGAAGATAGTATACGAAGTTTAAAGAAAATCATTGGAGCGGTTCGATAAAATCACGAAAAAGTGAAAAAAATTATTCAGTAGAGTCGTACTTCCAGTTGATGGATTTAGTCCGAAATCTTCGTGTCTGATGAGATGGTGGTGCCTAAACGGAATACCAAGCTTGAGCTTCCTGCGACTTTTCGTTTTTGAGATATTGGCTAAAGTGAATAATAAATACTTATCAGCTTTTACTTACAAACATTCACGCATTTACTGACCTATAAGTGAATAAAAAGTATTACATTTAATAATTGCCTTAATCAGTAAAACCTTAAGAAGGTATAACAAAACTTATACATTAGTAATTACTTAAGTAGGTGTGAATAACACAAGAATACTTTATAAGCTGTATCAGTATTTACTAACGTCTCGGAAGGTAGCTCAACACCTGCCTGATAATTTGTAAACGAAATTTTGGCTAGATAGCTATGGAAGTTTTTATGAATTTACGTCCCGGAAAAATTTACAAAAAGCGACAAAAATTGAATCTTAGAGAATATAAACAACTTCTTCATTTTGAAGAAAGTACGGTTGAACAACTAGCACATAGTTTTTTTACCGGTAATCAATGAAAAAAAGATGGTACTTTGTCATCAAAACAGAAATTCGAGATATTTTTTCGATCTATTTCTCTGATCCTGGATTTCAAACAAGCGTAGGTGAAGATTTTGGGTTCATCGAAATATGGCTTGTCAAACTTTCCAGTTTGTCTTAAACAGAATTTATTTGTGCTAAGGTCTCAGTCTGGATTCATTTTCCACAAAATATACTTGAGATTGTTGAGGCTAAGCTAAAATGGGGCTCATCCTTCAAGTTGCCTTGTGTGACTGGAGCAGTGGATTGTACTCATGTATAAATCAATAAGCCAAAACAATTCAGTGATGTATACATAAATCGTAAGGGTTATCTGAGTATCAACGTTCAGATTACTTGTGATGCAGATGAAGTGAATAAGAGTATAGATGCTTCTTGTCCTGGCACCCACGACAGTCTTACCTGGAAACGAAGTTCTGTTCTTCAAGTTATATAGAAATTTAAAGGGGCTGCTTGTCTTTTAGGAGATAGTGGCTATGGAATTGCTCCTTGGCTAATAACACCGTTAGAGCCACCATAAAGCCAAGAGGAAGAATTGTTCAATAAACAACATTCAAAAGAAAGGGTTACTATCGAAAGAGTTTTTGGTCAATTTAAAAGGAGGTTTCCGATTTTTGGAAATCCAGTACTTATTAGATTGACAAATGTGCCGAAATTGTTCGTAGCTTGTCCGGTCTTGCATAATTTGGGAAAACTTTACTCATTTCGATGATAATTTGCCTGATGAATCAACCGAAAATGTTGAAAAACACTATGAATTACAAGACTGGACGATGAAAGTGACGCTGTTATTCGAAGAAGCGGGCAGGAAAAAAGAAACAATGTTAAGGAAATATTTTTAAATAATCTTTAATTATAAGACGTAATAAATACATATAACAATTGAACTTTAACTTTTTCAATTAATTTAAAAGAAAAAAGAAAATTAGGAATTAAAAATCAAGTAGTTTCCTAGTACTTAGAATTCACTTAAAAGTCCATCCAGTTATAAGTATTTACTTACAGGTAAGTTCCAGTAAAAACTGATGGACATAAGTGTTTCCTTCTCAGTATTAGTAAACAGTTATTCACTCCGATATAAGTATTTACTATATGAAAGATTTACTTTACTGAATTACCGTTTTAACTTTCGAGAAATGTGTTTATTATTCACTTTAGCCAATATATATATCATATATATATATATTTCACATATATATATATATACCATTAGAAACATTTTTTTCGTACTCAGGGATCCTAAAACATGTATTTTCGGTAAACGCTCAATTTTGAAAATTGGCACGTTCGCAATAGAAATACTCTTACTAGGAGCAAGAAAGAGTATAATGAAAGTAATTAATAATTTTATTTATGCAGTGTTGCCGTATATGTGAATATACTTAATTTATGTGAATTTTATTTTAATTAATCTAAAATTTATTTAAGAATATACACCGAAAAAACTGAGTATCCCTATAATATTATAAACAACCACTCATATTTATACCATTAGATATACTTTTATGTTAACATTTCATGTATATGACTCACATCTGCTTTTCTAACCTTAAAAAATAAAATTTAATGGTGAATAGTCATGGCGGTGTATCACACTTATCTGTGGGCAGTGTGTTTATTTTGTTTCTTTTTTAAATCTATTTAATTTTTTTCCATTAGCAATGTATTATATTTCACATATAATTAATTTACACGGTGTTGATCCCGCTTGCTATATTCCTTGAAGTGCTTAAGCCTTCTTTTAAATATATTTTATTTTAATTTTTTTATTCAGTTTTAAGAAGAAAGAAACAAGTTTTTTCTATATTTTATATATATATATATATATTTTTTAGTAAATATAAATAAGTGTGAATGTTTTTATTCAAAGTCGCTGAGTCTGTGATACTTTCTTTTACTTTGTCTATTTGCTAAAAAGACTGCTAAGTTGTAGCACAACTTTTTGAACTACCAGGTATACTATTATCTGTTTTGTGCAAATACATTTATTCTTTGTTTAATTAGTTTTATTAGCTCTCCTAATTGGTAATGAGTGCTTACATTTACAAGATTATATTTTTTATTTAGATTTTAAATAGGTAATATACAGATCCCTTTGAGCCTTTTTTGAATTATCTCCCATTTTTTATTCGTTCATAACTTTGAAATTTACTTATTAATTTCTTTTCTCCAAAAGTCAACTTAAACTATCTAACTTCCTTTACTTAACGAGTTCATTGAAATTATCAATACAAAGTTTCTCTAATATTTCTAATATTCATTTTAGTGGTATTGTGTATAAAATCTATGTTCAAGAGGCTTTAAATATAAATTTTACACCATGTCGGACGATGAAGATAAACCTCCTGCACCTCCAGTACGCCTCACAAGCAATAGGTTAGCCATTGTTTATTTTAATTATCAATAATTTTTTTTTTACTTAAATAATGGATTTATTTTTTACAGTATATATAAGTTATCGAAGAAAAAAATTTACTTAGGAAGACTATCTTCCTCATACAAGTATATAATTTTTGGTAGTTTTATATTATTTTTCTAAACTTGTTGGATTACAATTTAAAAAGTTATTTTATTTAGATTGTCGTCTTAGCGAGTATTGAAACCCATCTTACACGTGAAAATTAAATGCTTTTGTTTGAACTGATGGAATAGATTGACTAAAATATGCTATTTTATCAACACTATCGTCTTTTTCTTTAATTTCCTAAGTCTGCAAAATTATGTCAAATATAATTTTTACTTTTGGACTTTTATTAATTTATGTCAAATATAATTTTTCTTGTTAATACAGAAGTGGTATATAATATACTTTTAAAATTATAAATTTTCTAAACCATTAAAACACAGTTACCTGTGCTATTAATAATCAAGATTCCTTTTTCAATCTTTGTTTTAATAAATACAAAATAAATAAGATTCCTTTTTTTTTTCTAATTTTCAGAACAAGAAAGTATAATATCTGTTATTATTAATAAAATTCTTTCTTATATTTTGCGATTATTTTTCTTTATATCATCTATTTTTGTAGAGTGATTATTTGCTTTTCAAGATAGCTCAGCTCACTCATATGAAATGCCCATGAAGTGACGTAATTATTTCCGTCAATTCTTATTACAAAATAACACTTATGTGAAACTGGTCATTTATTTCTTTATTTTTGTTGTTGTTTACAACAGCACATTAATCATTCAGATTCACTTATTTCCGGAAATAATTGATGTATTAAGATTGTAACTGTAGTAACATTGTAATTTATAAGTAAACTTCAATTATCTCAGTGATTGCAAAGCTTTACTTGATATTGTTTTTTCCACGTATATCTTGAACACCTTTATTATTATTTTATTATATTTATTTTTCAGTTTCTCGCATCAGATTATTTTTTTTTTCCAATTTTTTTTTTTGCCAAATTTCCTTAAATTAAAGAATTAGAAAGTTTGAAAAATGTTTTGCTAGCAAGTAGTAGTGACCAGAGTAAAAGGATAAAAGTGATACGTTTCTTACTATTCAGTCGATGGTTTTAAATAGAATGGAGAAAATGAACAGGATGTTGCTTAGCAATATACTGTATTTTAAAAAAAAATTGGGAATGTATTCTTTGCAATAATTATAATAGAATGTCCCTTATGAATTTATAAGTTGATTAAAGCTGTAGAAAAGATGTCCATGTCAAAATGTGAAACTTATTTTTATCAGAGAGACTAGCTCTCAGAAACTGTACTTTACAGCTTTTATATTTATCCAATTTATGTATGAAAATTTCATTATGCGTCTATAAATGTATATGGGTCTATATTTGATGCTAGAATTACTTATGGATATAGCAAGGTCTAAACGTTATCTTTGGATGAATGTTTTTAGACTAGGTTAGAATTAATTACTGAGATTAGAACCAATAAAATTATTATTGTTTTAATAATGTTAAAATATGTTGGTGATCAGAGACATTTTCCGTGGTAGCCTGCTTCATTTTGTGGTCATCGACCGGTTTCGGGCGTTCGCCCATCTTCAGGATTCGACAGTTAGTGTGAAAAACTAAGTTTGCTCTGTGCAAGTCTGTGTTGTCACACTGTCTGAAAAACGCATCCTGAAGATGGGCGAACGCCCGAATCTGGTCGATGATCACAAAATGAAGCAGGCTACCACGGAAAATGTCTCTGATGCTTTCCAGCTCTGCGGAACCAACCACCACAACAACTATGTTGGTGATTTATTGGAAACTTGACATTAATTTTGAGTTCTGTAGATTCGGAAACTACTGAGCATTAATGCGTTTAGTGTAATAATAATAGTAATTCTTTTTAACTGACTTAGAAAAATTACTACACTTTTGGACTCTTATTAATTACCTAGTTAAAACATAGAATTTTTTTGTTCTAAGAACATTTCTTTGAAATTTAATGTTTGCTTTTATCATACACTCATCTCACATGTGTCTACTATTATTTATATTAGAAGTAGCTGTTCAGAAGTAAAAATTTGTTGTATGGTTTTTAAAAGTTAAGCTTTTCGTCCTACACTCTTACATTTATTAGTTTCATGAAAAAAAAGGAATAAATGAAATTAATTTCCCTTAGAATATGTTGTTCCCTCATTCCAATTCCACACTGATTTGATCGAGTGCCGTAGTCCATATAACTACGTATAGAAACTTAGGGATAGGGGTGTCCTTTAAAATCCCTTAAGAACTAGAGTTCTGTAGTGAGGCTAGTATTGTGCTAGAAAAGCGAGTGGCATGGTACTGCAGAGTAAAGTTACATTCATATGGTTGAACACATCATCTATCATCTGCAGGGCGCGTGTGTGATATGTAACTTTTCAGAATTAATGTTGCAATGTTGTAAGCCTGGAATCCTGCAGGAAACCACGACTGAAGTTGTAGCTACCGCTTCTTCCTGCCCTTATTCCTGAAAAGGGTATTTCTTTGGAGGTTTCAGAAATCAACATTATATCCACCTAGTTCTAAATAATTATACATCTCGCGTATTTTTTTTTTGTAAGATTTTTAATATTTGATTTCATATATATTGATTTTTTTTTTTTTTTGTTAAGTACAATTATTAGTATTTTAGTCTCTAGGTTAGTGCGTGAGTATTTGGGATGTAAGTGTTCTGTGTGTTGCTTGGCTGATATAACCGCGAAGAAGCCTTTATGCAAGAATGCATAATCCTTTATAATATTGTATCGATTTGGCATTCTCTATAGGGCGCTTCTTCAAATAACGCTTATGTAGAGATACTTGTTAAAGCTTATTCTCATATTAACCCAACTGTTATAAGAAAAATCAATTTTAATACTTTCAGTCATGACAGATGTCATTCAGACAAGAATTTTCAGGTTAAGACCGCATCAGTGTTAGGTATTAACCGACGTTTTGCCCATTCCTGAAAAAGGCTTCGGGATGGTTTTTAATTTGTCTTAAATCAAAAGACTTTGGTGTCACATTTTCTCCTGTTGTTTTTGCTATTGAAACTAATAACCCTTTTTTTTCCCTAAATTTTTCCTTTTAATTTACAGGGTGGACGCAATGGTTTCCACGGTGCCGGTGGAGATGAGGCCTCTGCCAAAAGAGCCGGAAACGGATGATCGTAAAAAGAAAACGGCTAAAAAAAATCGAGCCAAAGTGAGAGATTCAGAAAAACCAAATATATCGTATCCGACTAATTTTGAGCATACTGTCCATGTTGGATATGATACAGTCACTGGAGAGTTTACGGTAAGTAATTTTGTATTTCTAGTAAATTGTTATTTCAAATAAATTCAGAAGAAAATAATTTAAAAAAAAAATAAATAAATAAATTACTAATGGTGCTTCAAAAACAGCTTCCATATGATTTCTTTATATCGTTGTGCCATGCACTTTTTCATATTTTTATTTTATGTGTTATTGTTACTATCCATGCGCACGCAACATTTAAAGTTACTAACATTTTACAAAATATTTTATTTTGTTGAATTTTTTTTTGTTTCTTTTTATTTTATATCTTAAATAATTAAATGTAATAAGATAAAAACAGAATTGTTATAGCAATAAAATATTTAATTCGAATGAAAAATAAATAAATCAATCAATCAGTTAGTTGGAATGGAACACTCCCCCCGTAAAAGAACACTTTAATACTCAAAAACACAATATGCTAAATGTAAACAATAGGTATTTCTGTTCTGTTACAAGCTGCCGCTGAAAGTAAGTAAATCGCCTCTTCGCATGTCTCTTTTCCCGCTTTCACAACATTAAAATACAAAATAATAAATTATATACCAGTAATAATAAATGCCAGATGTATCCTAACCAGATGTTTGAGTGTGTACCTACCATATCAGCATTCCTCCTTACTATTTGTTACAAGTACCAAAAAGTAGAGTTGTTACCTTTTTTCTAGTAAAGATATACTGCAATCTAGATAGTAGATATATTTAATCTTTTTTTTTTTTCTTGCGTCCTAAGTATATTAACTTGTGCTTCTTTTTCTTTCGACTAACCGGTTTCAGCTTTCACCAGGAATCCGAGATATTTACCAAACAGATAAGATGTGTAAAGAATAAGACAGATAAGAATAAGATGTGTAAAGGAAGTGCCTGTAAAGCCAAATACACTACGAACAAAAAGATCTATTGTGAGCCCTTTGGTGTCAATGTTAATAAACAGAAAGTGGTCATCTCAGTTTGCCTAGTGAGTGCGTTATTCCGCCAACTACCTCTGTATGTCCTATGTGTATTGTACGGTCACTAATTTATCGCAAAATGACGACGATATCAGCCTTGAATGCTCTTATCTTA
The DNA here is from genome assembly GCA_011037195.1 of Triatoma infestans. Classification (NCBI taxonomy): domain Eukaryota; kingdom Metazoa; phylum Arthropoda; class Insecta; order Hemiptera; family Reduviidae; genus Triatoma; species Triatoma infestans. The sequence continues at coordinate 93,767 of JAAEAF010004384.1, forward strand.
TTTCCTTTTCCATCCAAAAGCTTTCTCATTCGCCTAGAAACAACGCTTTATTTTTCAGACGTTTTCAGGTCTTCATCATTTCAGACTGCCATTGGGGTTCCCTATAAGGATAGTACTGTGAAACCATTGAACTCTGTTATTCTGACAGTCATTTGTTCAGAGATAGTGGGGAGAAGCGCCTAATTTTTGGCTAATTCTCCTCATTTCCTATGATTCTGATAAGACTCTGATACTCAGACAAGAAGAATATCCTTGCAGGAAGGATAGCTCCTCCATTCTTCTAGAACATTCTAGTACTAACAAGAAAATGCTCATCCGAAATACTACAGAGAATAAAATATATCTTAGTCTAGAAAATAACTGTCCATTCTTCACCAAGTGCGTTACCAAGCGTCTTCTGCCCCAAAAAGATTGCAGTTCTAGACCCTCCAAAGTACTTCACCACATCTCGCGGTGCATGCAACACCCTAATTTTAATAACTGTAAAGTGTTTAACACTAGAACACTATCTTGTGTCCAAGTGTCCAGAACACTATCTTGGAAGAAATTCCCTCCACTTCTTACCCAGAATTCTACAGTACTGCTAAAAGAGATTACAGCCTTTTGCATTATATCTCTTAATATGTTTGACCAATTTGATTTGAAGGAATTTCATTGATTTGCTGATCTGAACAGAAATTTCCAACATACTACGAGTTAATTTTTCTCTATTTGGGTAAATAATGGCACAATAAGTTGGTTGCAATGCTGGCATATAGCCCACCCGTAGATATTAATAATGGGTAAATAAAATCATCTGGGTCTTATTGGGATTAACTAAGACTCTTCGTCATTGAAAATCAATAGTACTCAGATAAAGAGGCCTGATTATCAAGTTTGGTGGCTCTCCAGTACCGTTTTTAATGTGGAATTCCCTGTATTTATATGAGGAAGAAGTTAACTTTGATAATGCGTTATTACAACAGTTTCAGTGATGAAATATTCGACTTAACGAATTTATTGTAAAAAATACCACCTTACCAAAATAGTTTACACCTTTGTTGTACCTAAAGATTGTTATTCTTGTTTTCGAATTTTCTTACTTAGCCACCATCAGTTTTGCCCATCTCGGATACTTCTCTGTTGACTATGAAGTAATTTTATTTTATTCATTTTTTTAGACAATTTGTCTATATAATAGAGATGATTGTAATGTGTAAGTACAGTTGTAGATTTATAACAAAAGAGTACAAACAGATAAAAATTAAATTGAAAAACAACTAAACCTTCTCAACCATCTCAGCATAATTCCAGGTCCAGATCTCTGCCTTATACAATAATGAAGAAGCTATCAATATATCAAATTTTGAAAATTTCATCTCTAGAATTTCCTATACTTCTGAATATAACATTATTGACCTTTGAGATAGCAACTTGACTCTTGCAACAAAATATTCCACGCAAATTCTAAATTTTCCACAACTAAAAGGGAACCAAGATAAATAATTGTTTATTTGCAAACCAAAAATTCATTTGACTTTTTTGTTACTTTTTTGAAAAGGGTCAGTTATTGTTTTGTAAGAGTTCACTTCAAGATCATACAAGAGGCAATATTTCTCTAAAATTTTCAGTTTATGCTGGGGATCATTCCAAGAATCCGCTACTATTGCCATTTCATCAACTCACATAATCATTTGTACATCGCAAAATTCGTTTAAGGAGATAAATTAGACCAGTGATCCTTCCTTTTAAAGAAGCTTGTTGTATTGGACAGGTATATAGAAAACAAAAGGGGTGAAATTTTTTCTCCCTATATTACATGCTCTTGTTCCCAGATCAACTTTGATTTGACATAATCATATAGATTGACACTATGAAGCAAATAGTGATGAAGTAGTTTGATGATTAATTAATGATGCAGTAAATGAAGAATAAGGAAGAATAGGGTTGGTAATAGGTGATTCTATAAAAGCGGACCAATGATTATTATGTTGTGAATCTACATTTCAAACTGAACAGGAACGTATGAGTTTTGTTTGTGAATTCCAAGATTTGCTTCTTCCAATTTGATAGTGTGTTATTGACGAGATTTAGACTATATTGTAATAAAATTTTCAAGATCTTCTTAATTGAACATAACTCAATTGTCAGCTTTCTACGATTGTAATGATACAAAGAAAATAATTTCTAATATTGCAAAAAATATATTTTTTAAAATTATAATTTGAATAATAACCGCCTAATTTATTTGACTCCTAAAATGTGGTACTAAATATAATTTATTTTTCAGTAAAATATTTCCCTTTCTATTTTTTGGTACTTCCAGTAATCTCTTACTTCTTTTATTTCTGTGTATCAAAAATATATCCCAGCTTAAAACGCTTCATTTTGCTTAAGTTTACCTAGTTCGCACTTAAAGCTTTTTATTAGTTTATGTAATAAATATATATTTATTTTTTGTAGTTTTCTTCTAAAAAAACGAAGACGAACCTTGTATATATCGTATATTTAACAATTTAATTTAAAATTCTGTTGTAATTTTGTTTATGTTTTCTGTAATTATTTCAGAAAAAGTGTTATTTAACGGATTCTTAGATGTATTTAACATTTTTTTTTTTAATTTTATATTTTTACGTTTTACAATACAAAATATTAGATAATTTCATATTTTAGGGTATGCCAGAAGCATGGGCTAGACTTCTTATGAATTCAAATATTAGTAAACAAGAACAGAAGAAAAATCCGCAAGCTGTGCTTGATGTATTGAATTGGTTTGATAATTCTAGTAAAGAAGTAAAAGGTTCCAAATTTATGACGACTACAAAAATGATAGGTAAATATGGTTTGATTGATTTCTTTATAAGTCAGTATGTATGTATATTTTGCAGGCCTAACTCTACTGGAATTCGCACGAGAATAGCTTAAGTTAAGTAGCTTTCTAATTCTGTATTCATAAAACGCCTCGACTTCACGTCATGGTTTTTCCATCGGCCATCTTGTTCGATGGCATTTATAGCTCCTCAATTCTTATCATTCTTTCTCTAACCACTCAACTCTACCTTCGCAAAATTTAGCGTTTATGTTCAATTTCATGCAGCCATCATATTTGTGGTAACCCTCACTTTTCAGTCCACCTGGTGGCTAGTGAACAACCTCTTTGGAATTCTACCATTTTCCATGCACTTCTACCTTCTCTACTAGATCTTATCTTCAAGAGATCCTCAGTTTCCTTAATCCGATAATCATTATCTCAATTAGACAACATCCTTAATAAAGAGGTATTATAGACCTCCGCTTGATGGCCATATCTCAGAACTTACTACAGAGACCAGTCACATTTTTATTACCGGCTGCTGTCCGAGTTTATACCAGATAGTTAATTTTTTCTGCGTAAACAGCTTCTATGAGACTTTTAATTAAGTAAAAGTTTGAAATACTTCAAATTTTCGGACATCCATTTTGTCCATCCACTTTATTGCTACCCTAGCAATAAAGGCAAAGGAGCGGGAAGAGCGATTTGTAAGACATAATCTCAAAAATTTTCATTTGAGATTAATCTTAAGCTGTTGTTGATTAGGTCTCATAGTTAAAGAGAAAATCCTAATTGCTAGTTACATAAAGCTAGAACATCGTGGGAAGTTAGAACCCACTTGTGGACATT